>NJDD01008109.1:11443-37747 GCA_002245505.1 Calephelis nemesis | reverse complement strand
CCCGCTTGCTGTGATAAAGGATGCAGCGCTCGATCTTCCCTTTGAACCTGAATAGCTTATAAATGAGACTTGTTATGTTATAAATATCACAATAATTATTTTGATACCATATTTTTTATGCTTTTCTTATTAACCTCTTATTTGAGTTACACATGTTTTATAAAGCTTTATGGTTTTGTTGAAGTTTGTTTGTGATTTATTTGTTTCTCTTGCACAGTTTTTATACAGGTAACATATAGCGGATAGATTAAGTAATGGTTAGAAAAATAAGCATATTTTAGACACAACATTTGTAATTATAGATTGAATTAAATTTAATGAAAGATACACCATCTTTCATTAGATTAATTGTAACTTAATTTAAAAATTCAAAAGCAGTAAAACTGCA
The DNA here is from genome assembly GCA_002245505.1 of Calephelis nemesis. Taxonomy (NCBI): domain Eukaryota; kingdom Metazoa; phylum Arthropoda; class Insecta; order Lepidoptera; family Riodinidae; genus Calephelis; species Calephelis nemesis. The sequence continues at coordinate 37,359 of NJDD01008109.1, read as the reverse complement.
AAAACATACTTCAAAATATGGCCTAACTTACAAACAAATAATCAAAATAGTATAGTCTAGTCTTTGTGTTCTGGCAGTTCGGTGTTGGGCATGACTTCATGAGGTCCCAGGTTCGATCAACAAAAATAAGATGTTTTCTCAATTGCCTAATAAAAACGACGTTGCCACATATTATCACATTATGGAAATTAGTGTCTTCGGCTTGTCATGGAGTTCCTGGTTGGACCACTTCATCAACTACTAACTTCTTAGACTTAGGAGCATTGTGGTTGCCGGTGAAGCAATCTCAACTTTAATGCGCTTTTCGTTTTCTCTTTTAATTACTAGTACGATATGACATCTACTCAATTTTAAAACTGGTTTCTACAAGTAAACTATCCTCAAGACCATACCAGAAGAGGTAGACAGAGGGACAACTAGAGCACCCACGACTAGCCAAAGACACAAGGTCCCATAATGTGATAGGTGGCAAGCCTATCACCAACCAAGCACATATCCAATCTCCAAAAAATAAAGTAATCAATACCCTCATATTTATCACAGAAAATGGACAAACAGTAGCGACATTCATAGAATTCTTTTGCCCTATGTCCAGCATAAGGACAGGGCGATATTATTTATTTTACTTTTACCCTCTATTACATGGACGAAGAAATCTAATATACGTTGTAATGACATCTTTGAAGATATCTTGCATTCTGCAATCCTACAGACACATGTGTATGACTAGTAAGTACATACAAACACAAATACTTGGTACGCATCTTAGAAAATATCAGTCGAAAAAATGTACTCCAATATTACCATCTACATGGCAAGCTGTAATATTCAAATAAAAACAATTTCAATTTGTTTTCAAATTGAAATAGAGAACAGGCGGCATATTATTACAGTTGGGCGGAGGTTAGCTGCGGTAGAGCGTGTAAACTGCCGATAGAACCTACCCTCCCAACCGTCTCATTGCCTATAACACCAGCTTCGGGCTTTCCTCAAAAGCCTTCAAGAACGCCCCAAATTTAGCGACTTTTCGCTCTCAATACTTTTACGCGACATTTAGGCGATATGTGAAGTGGAAGTGTGTTCATCATCTTTTTGTTACGGCACAACAATACATTTTATCGTTTGTGTAAAACAAAATTTAAGAACTTACTATTAGTGGTATTTTTTTTTGCGCATCCAGCATTAAGTATCACTATCTTCTTTCCACGATAGTAATGGGAGGAGACAAAACACGTTTAGTGCTCCCAGATTAGCATGAAAAATTTTTTTTAACTTTTTAATTAATTTCATGAAAAATGATGACAAAAACACCACAATTTTACAATAATAATGTTCCATCTCTTTTCATTTTGTTTCATTGAAAAGGGATAGCATATACCTAAAATAAGTTTAGTTGGTGCTCAGTAAATCTACCACCATTGACTATTACAAATATGAAAACCCATTATTACTGTATTTCATTTCAGTTTATATTTGCTTGTTAAAAGATTTGCCAAATTTGCAGAGAGTAGGTACGGGCACATCAGTAACATTTGATCTGGATGCAATTTATCCTAAGATGGTTTATAAACCGAATTAACAGTTATGCATACACATTTTGTGACGAAAAGGTTCCTAAGGAATAATAATAATATTATGTCATGGCAACCAGACTGCTAAACTATAAAGATGGACTTATTATAATGTTTCAAAATTTATTTAAATATCAAAGTCAGCGACTAATAAATACATAAATAATTATCGAATGCAGTTATAGTAGTGGATGTGCCTTTGGGAACTTAAATCACATTAGCTTTCACCGCGGTTTTCCTCGCGTTTAGTAGTTTTCCACAAGGCCAAATTGTGAATCTAAACCATTCTCGAGTTACCCTGAACACACACAATTTTTTTTATCAAAATCGGTCCAGTCGTCTAGAAAGAGTTCAGTGACAAACACACGAACACAAGAAATATATGTCTTAAGATAAGACTCTTGATTCGTAACAGTACATTTTATTGAGTCTCTGTGTCATATAGCTGCTAAAAAGTAGAAGAACCGTCTCGGGCAGTTTGGTCATGTGGTTAAAATGCTGAAGGAGATACATGGAAAGTAAATACATGGATATTAAAGTGCCATGTAAAAAATTGTGAAGAAAGATTATCAAGATGAAGACAATGAAAGAGAAAATCAAAGTGTACTCGTAGGAATAAAATTGGGAAGGCAAGCTCAGGTATCAAACAGGAACGCGAAGAAGAAGAAAGAAAGACAGTTGCTTATGTGTATCAAAATGAAAAAAAATCTCATCTGCCTTTCTATTTGTTAATGTTTATTTCTGATACAACTAAACTTATTTTGACAAAACTTTCATTTTCAGCTATCTTCAGGTTTCATATAAGAAGAATTAACTACTACTTTTACTTCGAAACAAATAAAAAACCTCTGACGAGATTTATTAATGTGTTATATAAAATAAATCATAATTGTTATTAACTGTAACATTTTCAAATTAATACAAATTTTACTACATATTACAACATAAAAATTATCACTCTGATTAATTTGATAAAACTAAAATAAATTACACTTAATCCAAATAATTACATCTATAAATATTTAACAAATTGTAATTTAAAAAAAATGGTAATAAAAACGCCATAAAATTTGCTATAAACTGGAAAATGTCAAGGGTTACGTTTAAGTGGTCAATGCTATAAATAATTTCTCATTTATTGCAATAATTACTTGTAGTACTGGCTCTAGCAAAAACTTAGAGCATGCATTAAGATCGCCTATTGTGCAACATGTTATATTATTGTCTTCTACCTATGTAAGTAAAATATGTTTACGATATATCCTCAAAGACGTGAGCAGAGGCACAAACAGGGCACCCACGACTTGTCGAAGACACTAAGTCCCACAATGTGATATGTGACAAGCCTATCGCCAACTAGGCATTTGGACAATCCCAAGCAAGGTATTTTTCTATTAAAAAAATTGGAGTAACCAAATTTTCTGGCCCGAGCTCTGAATCGAACCCGGGACCTCATGCAGTTAAATCCAACACCTGGACTTCTAGATTACAGAGGCAATAAATAAATAGTTAAATAAAATACTGGTTTTGATCACTAAGAAATTATTTTTCTTGTATTTCTTTATTAAATGTAGCAATTCTTTGGTGGATCAGTGTTAGGAGTCCATTACAGCAACATGCTATGAAATGTCTGCCATCTCATCTAAGCACAGCAAAGAAAGAGTTTTTAAAATCTTATTTCGTCAGTTCCATCAAATATTATTTATTTTAGTATTATTATTTATTTTATTAAAACTGACAATAACGTTATATTTTTAGCACTTGCCTTCGTAGGTTATACCAAGAAATTTTGAAGTTGTAAAAACTGCAAGGTTAGGAACATATAAGCAATTCCAAAAATTAAGAATATTCCATAAGCCTCTACAACTAGAAGCTTGTGATAAAGTACGCGTCGCGCATTTGTTAACTTAGTTATTGCCATCAAAAAAACTCAAGTAGTTTTTTGTAACAGTGTCCGAGTAGGAATTCACTGTCTTACCTTTCAATAAATCTGTTGAGTATCCACATCCTACAGTTCTCTCTTTTATTTCATAAATAGTCGACAAGTTATTGGGACAAGTTAATAACAAATATTACACTAGCTGCACAAATATTATTTTATATAGTTAAAACACGATTTCAGTTCAAATAAAATTGGTCAAGAATAATAAATACATGACAATGGCTATACTTATTTAATTTTTGACAGCTGGTAAAAAATATATTATCGCAATGCATATAAAAAAAACTGATGTATTACTTAGGTTTTACAGCTGTCAACAGTTAAACAACTGGGTTTTATTAAGTGTAAAATATACTCTTTTTAATGAAACTGAAATTACAAAGATTGAGGAAAATCACTCTTGTTAAACAATTATAACCGCAATAATTTTAATGGTTACTTAACACTTAATTTTTAATTTTAAAACATTGATTGTAACGAATTTATAAATTTTAATTTTATCAATAATTTGGCTAAAATCAAAGTGAGCCTTTAGTGACATCTTTGATTTTGTATAAGTACTAGTAACGGGAGAGGGTTGGTGAAATTTTGGAAGTTGCGATAAAGTTGAAAAATTCTGAAAGTTTATTTATTAGTTATAAGTCAAAAGTTATGAGATTTTATAACTTTATTCTAATAATTAAAATTACTCGCAGTAATAAATTCAATTTTTTTATTAAAAAACGGTTGTCATGTCAATACTGCTAACGCCATCTTTTAGGTGGTGCTGTAACTATATACAAAGCTGGTTTGTAAATGCATTTCGCAAAATGCAAACTGCGCCCTCGTCTTTCGTGCTATTGCACTTTCCATTGCACCTGTCTTTTATTGATTAGGTTTGTAACCTCGTCTTTATTCGCAGCTTGTCGTCCAATCAATACACGAAACTGTACCTTTGATTTAGCAAAATCAGCAATATTTAAACCCTTTATAGGTAATATTTCTGATTCACATGAATTAGGATAATCCAAAACTAGCAAAGTAATATTTGTTTAGATAAAAAAGTATCTTCACGCTCGTATCCCTTCAGATGGCCATCAAGGTAGAGCAATGTGCGAGTATAATTTAAATTATAACAAATAAGTATTCGTATCATTTATTAAAACTAATGCAGTGTCATAGTACAAGGTTTGAACTTTCATCGATCTACGCCGAGCTGTGGAAAGAATGAAACATATTTTTAAATAAATTAAGTTTATTATAAATAAATAAAAATGGGCTGCCAAAAAAACTTAAAAAAATATTTGAACATTTTTTTAGAAGACTCTTCCTTATTTCAATTTTTTGGCAAATAACGTGATCTCAATAAGGTATAGAACTATAGTCTGCACATACTATAAGTATTTTATACTTTAGGTCAAAACAATTTTTTTCTCATATTCTTAATATAGTATTTAATGACATTTTTTGTAAAAAGTATCAAACATTTTCCAGGTTTTTTTAGACAGCCTATATATTTTAATATATTTTTATTAATATAGTAAATTTATAACGTAATACCTACCTATGTTTCATCCTATGATCAGCTTGATGAAGGTAGACTTAGGTTTGGATCTTATACCATTAGAAATCCTTGCTTTTATGCATATAAGATGGTTCATTTGTAAGTAATTGTTTTTGTAGCTGTGCGTTTTATAAGCAATACCAAGCAAACAGGACAAAAAGTAGTCTTTTATTATCACGTGCTACATAGACAACTTTGGTCTCAATAAGTTTTGAAAACCCAAAATCACCTGTAAATTACAAAGAGGATTAATATGCCAGCATTAAATTGACAGTGCATCTTTAAGATTGTTTTAGTTGAAGGTCTGAAGTTAGGTCAACATACATAGGATGAAACCGGTATAATAGCAAATTTAGTATGACAGAAAATATATTAAAAATGGGTTGCCTGAAAAAATCCAGGTAATTTTTTTATGTTTTAAAATATTTTTTATTCATTAATTGATGCAATATTAAGATTTTATCCCGCCTTAAAGTAGGAATCAGACGAAGTTGCAGAAGTTGGGTTGCCTGTTGTTTATCTGGATTGGCAGTTATAAACAGATAATTGACAATGCTAGTTACTTTCACGGGATCGGATAATTGCAAAAAAATATATCAACGTATTATGTGCAGTTTCATTACAATTTTATAACAATTTAAGTTTATATATTGGGTTGCCTAAAAAATTTAGAAATGTTAAAAACATTTTTTTTTAATAATTAAAAATATTCGGTTCAGGTTTTTTTTAAGGCAACCATTTTTAAATATATTTTCTGATATACTAAATTTGCTATTTAGGTTTTATCCTATTATACTAGGATGTCTAGGATGGTCTAAGATCCGAATTCTATCTGATAATTATCAGCTCTTTGTAGGTCGACCTAACTTCAGATCTTAGACCATCTCTATGTGATAAGTCATCGATCAAAACACGGCTCTCCTTTTTTTTATAACATTGGAAGGCAAACAAGCAGACAGATTTCCTGATGGTAAGAAATTCCCGCCGCCTAGAGACACCAAAGGTTGGTGCGTTGCCAACCAGAGGCTGGGATGTTAGGTCTCCACCAAAAGTAAGTTAACTGGCTACCTTACCCTCCGGACCGGAACACGTCATAACGTTATGGCGGCAGGAATAGCGGCGGTAGTTGGCGGTGTTACCAATCCGGGTGAGTCGCTGCGAAACTCTATCACCTGATAGTAAGTGAACATTATGAAATCATGAGCCGCTTCACCTAAGAGGTAAATCCTTTGGCGGAGTTGCACAGAATTCTACGATCAATGATCTTGTCACTAATGTCCTATTTAACGTATGCTCTCCTCTTACCAGCTGCTACTCAGAGACAGCTGGCCTATTCTGTTCTACGGTCCCAGAGACACATGAGCAAAGGTATTTGCGCAATTATCAAGTTTAATTATAAGTAATTAATTGCTCAAGATTGTCTATCTTGTCTGTCGATACCTACTTACGCTCGTTAAATAAGACAAAGCAAAATTATTAGTTTTAATTTATGATTAATTATGCTTAATTAATTTGTATCAAATTACCTGATTTAGCTCAACCGAACTACAATAGTTAAAACAGTCATACGACGTCATGTCATGTCAGTCGTGTCAGAGGCATGATTACCTAAGATTGATCTTAAGGCGGCGTTGAGAAAATACACTTTCTTTTTCAATGGATAATTTGCTTTTTTACTACTTTTCTATACGTACCTAAACGAAATTAGTTTTGATTCCCGTGTTGGTCTGAGCTCATTTGCAGAATAGACCATTTGCCTTCCTGCCAGGCAGGACGTAAAAGGCGAGCAGAGGATTACCGTCACTAACACCGTGAATTCTGAGTAGGTGGTAGAGTTTCGCAACGTACCTCCTGAATTGGTACCACTGTCTTATCTATTCCTGCCGCACTTTTGCACTAGGCCTACATCCCGGCCACAAGTTGGCAACGCACAATTTCCACCTTTGGTGTCTCTAGGCGGCACGAATTTCTTAAAATCAGGAAATCCGTCTGCTTGTTTGCAAAAAACAACTCCAAATATTCTATTAGGCACCAGATAACTACTTTTAAAAAATGATGCTGAAATGGTTCCACATTAGTTTTATCAATATCCTACATCACGCCCATATCCCGAAGGAGTTGGCAGAGGCACAACCAAGGTACCCACGACCAACCGAAGACACTAAGTCAAACAATGTGATAGGTAGCAAGCCTATTGCAAACGGGGCACATATCCAATCCCGAACAACATTTGTTTTTAAAAGAAAATCGAAAATACAACATTATCTTTTTGTTGCTCGACAAGGGATTTGAACCCGGGACCTCATGAAGTCAAGTCCAACACTTGGACCGCGAGACGACAGAGGCGATCAAAAAAGTGGTTTTCAATAGACATCTTTTTGACCAAAATCATCAAAGCTATTGGTTGAATAATCAAGAAAAAAATATACAAGAAATACTTAAATAGAAAACAAAACAGTCGATTTGAGAACCTTCTTTGTTTGGAGTCTTTTAAAAACTAAATCCATCTTTCCTATCGAACCAGCTAAAACTCGAATATACTTTTTATATCATAAATTTCATAGTTTATGTCAAATTTGAAATATGTGTAAATACTTATGAATTGACAACAATAGGCAAAAAACACACCCAATTATACGAGATATGAACGACATTAAAATCATAATACTTATACACATCATCATTTCTAAACTTCTTGTCCAAGTCCCTTCGGGTGTCCAAATCGGACCATCCTTTCTTACTAGCAGCTTGTAAAATGCGAGCTTAGGTTAAACGGGCTATTAGTAATAGGACAACTAGTAATAGAATGCTGTGCGACAAGTTACCTGAATCCACTGCCATACCAACTACAGCCATCATAATGTCAGTAATTTGTCATGTCGTATAAGATTCGTACAAGAGTTCCCAATACTGCAGCCACAGGACAATGCCTATAGCATCTATGGTGTCCATAGACCACGCTTGAATTATATTATTATTATATATAATATATATTCCCAGAAGGCTTTGTGCCTGTTTGTTACTGTCACAAAAACGAGGTCTTTGCCCGTTAAAATTTTCAACTATTAAAAAAAAACAAAAAAAAAACAAATACATTTTCATATTCTTATTAATAGTAAAGAAAACGATTTAAAGTTCGCGACGGAGCGTGTAATGGCGGTATACTGCACGATATCGTGTTAGCGTTCAGCATATATTGCACATTTTCTAAATAATGAATCCATTCTCACGTTCTTCGCTGATTTACTACCCCACACAAAACCGCCATTGGACTCCGTAATGACACCTACCGCAGCCACTTTATTTTTGGACCTTTGAATTTTTTTCACACGCGACGATTTAGAATTTTTATCACGTAAATTTTCCGCTCGAAAGGGAAACCTCCATTGTCATTCCAAACGTATCGGTCGTTTCCTAACAAACACGTGTTCATGTTTATATACTGTGTATATACTATTGCTTAGGTCACGCAATTTCGGTACAGCTTTCAGACGTTTTTGGAAAACTATTGCTCAATTAAGATCAATTTATTACGAGTTGACACGGAAAAAAAGAAAAACAGCTATTAACTGTTTCGATGGATTAAAGCATTGTTTTTCCCATTTGACGTGCCATTTACCCGATCTTTCTTTTCATAATAATGTATACTTTCTCCTGACTATAATCAACATGAAAAAAGGATTAGCAAAATTGACCATTCTTTCAGGCCTGATGCGTATTTTCGAAGAAGTAGGCAGAGATACAACGACCACATCCGTGGTGTCCATCAATGTGTCCATTAGTCTCACAATATGATAAGTGGTAAGCCTGTTACCATATGTATGTATATAATTCGGGATCACACGTTTTTGCGTAGCCTAATCGTCGAACCTGGAACTTCATGTAGTCATAGCCAACGGCGGACCACTAGATCACAGGGACGAAACATCTAGTATTACACAATTGCTCAATTCTAGGTTCTTTGAAAACATCAGCTTTTTTGTTTACTACAATTTTTCTTCATTAGGGCTAAAATCTTCGTAGCACAAGTTAGTTAATAATTTTGTGGTCAAACTCGTAAATATAGACCAACTCTTACTATTTGATGACCATTATGACCAAAATTATATTGATTTGCATGTATTGGGTTCGAATTTTTTGATTAAATACATATTATATTAATATAATGTAATAATAACGTAGCTATTATAGCTGTTGACCGTGGCGTAGCCCGAGAAACCGAGCCGTGGCGTTGGGGCCACCACAGGAACATTGTTCCGGGATAAAAGCTATCCTATGTGTCAATCCAAGTTACTGTCTATGTGAGTGCCAAATTTCATAAAAATCGGTTAAGCAGTTTTTGCCTGGAGGAGTAACATACAAACTAACAAACATACAAAAATTTCGTATTTATAATTTAATTAGGATAGGATTGTAGCGTTTGTAGTATAATAAGATTGTAAAGAATTGTGTATATGTACTTTTTTCTTTTATTATATTTAAAAATCGATTAATCCTGGGTACACATTTTACGTTCTACTTGTCTTTGAAATAATGAAACATTATTATTTATTAAGTTTACGTAAATTTCGTATTTATGTTAAAAGGTTGTTATGAAGAGATTGTTGCTTTACGAAAGCGTCACTGCCGGGTTACAATATCAAGGCATTTATTATAAAATGCTAATTTAAGTACCCGAAATTTCAGCTTCAAAAAGACAGTGAAATCTTCGCAAGTGAAAAAAATAATAAAATTGGCTCAGCGCGTGTCAAAGTGATATTAAAGTTGGGGTTCTGTAGATGTGAATTAACGCTATGTGTAGTGGAAAGATCAAAGTAGAGTTCAGCTTTCAGTATATTATGGTTTGGGCTGCATATAAAATAGATATGTCACTTTCGTTGGTGCAATGTTTTGTGCAGGTATTGACAAATAAATAGACATATACTCGATAGATGTTTACACCAGTATTTCTGAAGAGGTAGAGGTACAACCAGGATTACGTAAATTTGTGATATTACGCTCGATGACCTCATTCGCAACAGTGAGATCCGAGAAAGAGTGAAATTGAAAGGTGTTGGTGTTAAAATTATAAAAGGCATGCTCCACTAATGGGAAGAATGACAGATGAGAGATTGAGGCAGCAGATATACAACACACACGTGGACGGATGTAGGTAATCAGGGAGATCTAAGTTGATATTCCACAATCAAATCACTCGGGTTTGGAAAAGAAAGAAAGAAAATACATTTATTTGTGGAATATGCGTGTTGAAGTTGTTACAAAATTATTTAAGCTTTCCAACATATTCTACCACATTGTGGTGTGCAAATAATTTAATATTTTTATAAATGACTAATTATATACACAATGTTTTAATATTCATACGAACAAATAGTTTTTGGCCGAAGATGGTATCAATATCAATGCTATCATTGAATAAAAAGGGATGAAATTAATGTGAAGCAATCCAGGTAGATATACAAGGATCGTGGCATTTGGTACTCGATACTACTCCATAAGAAAGTTGGCGTCAAGATATATTTGTATATATGTAAGACAAAGACGTTTTTAGGAATCATGTAAATGTACTGACCGCCTCGTGGGTCGAGTGGTTAGCGAACAAGCCTAACTACATCGACCAACCGCGAGGCTTGGGTTAGACTACCGACGGGTATCTATTTAGGTATTTCTATGTATTACTTACTTTACTTAGCTTACTTTTAGGTTAGATTCCATTTGTACAACTTGTCAAGGGATATTTTTTTTTTTTTTTAAATATTTTTTTTTAAATATCCCAGGACAACTCACACAATTGAATCTGACCCCAAAGTAAGCAAATTATATTATGCTTGTGTTATGGGTGTCAGTCAACGATACTAATACATAGAAATACTTAAATAGATACCAGAATAAATTTAATAAACACCCAGACCCGGAAATGCAGACATCTAAATGTTCATCACACAAATGCCTGCCCCCGTCGGGAATCGAACCCGAGCCTCGCGGTTGTTCGATGTAGTTATTCGAGTACGCTAGCCACTCGACCAAAGAGGCGGTCAATATTTTTTGTTATTATTAGTATTGTCGCTTTAACGGCTATTGGAGAAGGTATATCTGTAAATGTCCTTTTAAAAACAAAAAGTCGTCATATTGAAATGGCTGGAAACCAAAAAAATTAAGTTCATTTATCATTTATGACCATATTTTGATAGAGGGAGATTTCGCTCAGGGCGCTGTTAGCTAAAACAGGCACTGATGTAGTATAAACATATAGGGCTGTGAAAGTTTCCCAGCACCGTCATCAGCTAAGATGATAAGCCTGTCAATTGAGCACATGCACAGGAAACATAAAAATGACAAATCATGCCATTTATGTTGACATTTAATTATATTTTAAGCAAAAATTAATACTAAGTGAAACTAGCTTATACTAACACTAAAATGCTAAAATCATTAAAATGACATTTTATTACCGTTATGTTACACATAACATTTACTTAATACGTGCTTAAATAATATACTCTAACGAATATGACTAAATATCACTAAATTGCATATTGCAAATAGTAATGAATACATATTGCGTAGTTCTTAGGACATTACATGATTTAGGACCAATTATATATTAAACTTACTTATTATCCATATATAAATACGAAAGTTTGTTTGTTTTTATCTCACGTTGCAATAAGATTGAGATAGGTTATTTTAATTCTTGAACCGCAGCCGAGTTAAAGTCGTCGATATTGCCTAGCTAATTGGCAGTGGGCAAAGCAAATAGCACGAAGAACCGAATGGCAGCGTAAGATATCACCTTACTAGCTGGACAGACGATCTGAACAGGGATCCAAGGAGCTGTTGGACGCAGACTGCATCGCTTTGGAAATCTTTTGGGAATCATGTTCAACAGTGGACGTCCTGTGGCTAATATGATGACGATAATGATGGCCTAAAAGGGTTTTCGTGGAAGGCCTTAATAACTTTTACATGTAGGCGTTGCATGGGTTAATTGTAGTAGGATCATTATTAGATTGGTACAAATAGGAAAATAAAAATCCCTTAGGTACCGTCTTATTTTTTTTTTTGTAAAAATTGTGCAAATTTGGCACCAGTGAGGGACAACTGCTAAAATTAAAATATTTATAGATTGCGTCATTTTTTTCTTATATAAAATATAGAGAAAGCAGGCAGACTTGGTGATAATAAGCGGCCGTTGCCATTAGACGCCTTGGACATTACGGTTGTTACTTATGACAAGTTTTTAGGTCACGTTTTTAAGTCACGTTTTTAAGTCTCTCTTTACTTCAGCACAACACACTAAAGTGGCAAGGACTGACGCTATGCCAGTAGGCATATGTAAAACTGCGTCAACAATCCTGAAAAGCTGCTATACTTCCAGAACTTTACTATCTAGTTCTACCTAACAATACTTTATTAACTCAGGTATCTAAAAAAGTATCTTCACTCTCATATTCCCGAAGAGGTAGGCAGAGGCACAATCAGGGCACCCACGACTAGATTAAAAATAGATAGTATTAAAAAACTGAAAACACGCATTTTCTATTTCTTTTTGATGCTCGACCCGAAAATCGAACCCGGGACGTCTAGTCTGACGCCGGACCGTTAGACCAAAGAGGCGATAAATAACAAGATAAGTTATCCAAATAACAATATTACCACAAAACTGCTAAATATAACCTATGTATCAACTAAACATAATTCGACTTAAGTATTCTACTCCTTACTTAAATTATTAAAAGTATAAATATATCAGCTTCCCCTACTCTCTCTCCCTCCCTATCTCTTTCACTCTCTCTTTCTCTTTGCCTATCTCATAATGGACTAGTGTCGAAATATATATCACATATATTTGACCGCCTCGTTAGTCGAATGACTAGCGTAAACGCCTAACTACATCGACCAATCGTGAGGCTCGGATTCGATTCCCGACAGGGGCAGGCATTTGTGTGATGAATATTTAGATGTCTGCATTTCCGGGTCTGGGTGTTTATTAAATTTATTCTGGTATATATATATATTAGTATCGTTGACTAACACCCCATAACACAAGCATATAATTTGCTTACATTGGGTTAGATTCAATTTGTGTAACTTGTCTATTTATTTATTTATTATTATATACATGTGTGTTCATAAATATGTTAGTGATAAAGAACAATGTAAACAAAGGAATTAAAAGTCCTTGTGGTTATATTGAAAATGAACCTCGTTGGCGACGTAGGCGACTGCAATTTTACTGCAAGTACATCAAGGTAACATCAAATTGTGCAATAAATCCATTGGGTCAGTCAATTGAAGAAGCTTCAGAGTTAATAAATTTATTTCCTCACTAGTTGTCACCCGTTTGCTGTTCACAAATCCTGAAGAGAACATCACTGATGCCCGGTTCCAATATACAAGAAATGAGTTGTTTTGCTTAAGGATGGTGATTTGTCACGTTAAGGCAAACTACGAATGGTTATACTAACGGATTAGGGTTTACTGATTATAGAAACAGATGCAGAATGAAACTTTATTTTGTTAATTGCGCGTAAGCAGTGTGGCTGATATGACAAGAAGTCTTCTAATTAATGACAAATGATAACAGCGCGAAGTCTTCCAAATGACAAATTATTGTCATCTGGAAGATTTCTTGACATTGACATGTACAACAGTTTAACAGTAAGTTTAACAGTTAAGTTAAATTAACAGTAATACAAAAAAAGGCTTTGTTCTACAGATATTAAAGCGGATTTCCGCAAAGTAACGCCTGATTCACTAAAATATAGGACTCGAGCTCAAAACGTTGGAAGCTTATCATAGAGTAATGTAGTAACAATAAGATTGGACTTCGTAAATTATTGACTGCACTCAGAGACGTCAATTATCATTTAATCAATCATTAAACCACAATGTCGTTTAGAAAATTTAAATTTAAAGACAACATTGTTTCCATCTTCCGATTACAATAAAATTTGGATTACATCTATGGTCCAGGTGGATGCAAACCAATGTTTACAACCAGTATTTATAGCCGTCTAGAACGTTCTTAAGAAACGTGCCCTATAACATTTATCTCCATGGAAACAATTCCTGAGACAGATGGTGATTTTTCTAGAGAAGTTCCTCTAATGAGAAGAGAAAGCTTCTGTCTATAAACATAGAAGTTATAAGCAGTGCATGACTTCGTTAGGCTTTTTTTATATGTAAGATAGTTTCATGAATATTTTTAAGTTTAATATATTTTCCCCGTGTTGGTCCGGGCTCCTTTGCAGACTAGACCATCTGCCTTCCTACCAGGATGCTCGTAAAAGGCGAGCAAAGACTTACCGTCACTAGCACCATAACATCTGACTAGGTAGTAGAGTTTCGCAGCGACTCGCCCGGATTGGTACCACCGCCTAACCTATTCCTACCACCATAACGTCCATTGCTTGCCGTTGACGTGTTTCAATTCGGAGGGTAGGGTAGCCAGTAAACTTAATTTTACTCGTGGCCTAACATCCTCGCCTCAGGTTGGCAACGCACCGTTACCACCTTTGGTATCTCAAGGCGGCGTGAATTCCTTACGATCAGCTAATTTGTCTGTTTGTTTGCCTTCTACTATCATACAAAAAAGAATACTACTAAAACTGTTTTTTACATTTTATGTCTATTTCCGGGGAAAAGAATGACACTTTATGTAATAAAACCAATATAAGACGATATAAATCTATTTAAACGTATTTCTACGTGACATAAATGTTGTTTGTTTATTTATTTAATTTCCACAGTTAATAAAACATCGATAACATTTGAATTTGAAATAGTTTAAACTTGAATTTCGAGAGATGGCCTACATTTGCGTTTGGCGGCGGAAGCTGTAGATACAGTTAAATCGGTGAGATAATTATTTTAAAGTCTAATTTGTATACGTGACAGATGGCCATAGCGTGGAATTATAAACATGTTGAAAGAAAACTTGAATTATACATCATTCGGAAAATCCGTTCAAAAATTTTGTTTTACTGATTTCCTAATCCTAATCCTAATAGACAGACAAAAGATTTTCTTGATATATTTATTTCGAATACATTGTAAAAAAATAATTAAGATTTTTCCTTTCAGGGAAAGATACAATTTTAGTCTACCCCCCAATTCAACACATCTTCATATAATATATAAACTAGCTGTTACCCCCGGCAGTTAACATATTTATTAAATATAGCCCATTAATAAGGATTTTCATACAAACTTGCAATCCCAATTGCACTCCCTTGTCTTCCATACATACTTTCAATCCCTATTTCAGTCCCTTAGGTGTAGGATTTCAAATTGATTCTTTGTGGATGTCTACTTAATAAAACGACCATACCAAATTCCGTGCCTGTAACTCTAACAGTTTTTTCTCGACGATGATGAATCAGTCAGTCAGGACATGTTATTTCTTATGTATAGATTATGCGACATGTTGTTTGTCTCAGATGTTTATTGAACTATTAAATAATTTTGATCAAATCTATTATTTCATGAAGGTATTTTACATATTTAGATATTTTATGAATCGGTCACTTTTTGTTCCAATATTAAAACGGATAGGAGAGCTTCATCACTTTTATATAAGGCATAGCCGCAGGCACTATCTAGTAAATCATAAAAACAATCTGTTGACCCGCTTTTTGGTAAGTGTATAATAGAATTTCAAACAATCTTTCATACCTTATTATGGTTCTTTGGGAATTGGTTTAAAAAAATACCCTGTGTTTGAACGCGAGTAACCAACTATGCGCATATGAAATTTCATCAAAATCGGTTCAGCAGTTTAGGCGTAAAGGACAGACAGTTAGACTTTCGTCTTTAAAAACGTGAAGTATGAATAGTTAATTCGTAAGTTAATTTAAAGTACAGGTTAAATATCGCAATCCTAATTCGTAAAACAATCCCAACGAAAGCAATGTAAATGATATCTTTTTAGGTACTGTTTGTATGCAATGGAGAACCTTGAGTCTGTCATAAGGGAGTATTTATATTGACGGACATTTTTGTAAAAGAAAATTTTGTAAAAAATAGTTTTTTGTGTACAGTTTTTTATCAAGACGTGATTTTATATTAAGAAAAAAAAACAAATTGAAAAAATAATATGGCGTATTAGATTAGTAGTATGTAACGGCGGTATTCGATTGGTAACGAAATTTTTTTCATTTTTTTAAATGTGAAAGCAAAAACTTTATCAAAAAATGTCACCATAACTTATTAGAATGTATATTTGATAAAGAAAAAACATAACAACATCTACTTTGTGCATATATTTGCTACATATTATATTCAAATTAGTTTCCTGCATTTATTAGCTTTTAAAACCTTAATTCAAATGCCATTTTTGCAAATATAAATTAGTAATTTGAATTAATTTCCATTTGTTAAATATTGTTTTAACACTTTTGCATAATTTATGACTTTGGTAACATTTTTATATTCTGAATTTAAAAAAAAATGTGAGAATTAGGTGAACAGGATATGTGTTCGCTTTGCGTAAAAATGCTGCTTATTTTGTAATATACCGCTTAGGACGCTTATGATTTGACTTTAAATAAATAATAGTTTTGCCCTGAATCTCATTTCTAACTGATATCTGGCTTTGCAAACAAGATCTTCCGATAGCATGAGATGTACAAATACCACTTGTATGGTTCATGTGAATAAAGTTTATTCTGATTGAGTTTATACTTAAAATAAATGAAATGTGTTCGTTGGTGTAAACATTGTGTACTCTTAAAACTTCATATCCAATCCAGATTTCAAGTAATAACTTAAATGTATAAAGGTCATGTTTAAGATATTATAATCCCAATACACTCTACATAAAAAAAAGGAAGTCGGACTATTTCTTGATAAAATACGTTATATTCACAATTTAAATTTTGAAGTCTTTTCGATATACCTTCTTAAAGTTTGAGATAACAAGTATTTATGTAGAAGGTGCATTCCGCGTCACAGAATATCCAATTGTCAAAACCGTCAGGAACAAATCAGTAGATTTAACTTTTTGCACCACCTGATTAAATGTAGTGTTTTCGGAACAATATATTAAATCTTCATCATTATTATCACCCGTTTCTTACTGTAGTACAAATGTCTGGCTTTCCGTATGAGTTTAATTTTAAAGAAATTGGTGCATCCTAGGATTATGTTTGTTAAAAAATAATCAAAAACGTTTTTTTTGCCACCCCAAATTTATCGATAGCTATTTATTCGTCCGTTTAAAAAGATATTTTTTATATTTCACTAGCTGCTCATTCCGGCTTCCCTCGGATGGTAATTTTTTTACCATATATTGAGATATAAGCTATCTCTTAAGTTGGATCGAACTGCACATGGTGTGCGAATTTTATTATAATCGGTTAAGTGTCCATTGAGGACAAACATTGTGACACGAGATGTATATATATTAAGATTTTATTAACTATAGGGTTTTCAAGTTGTACCTAATGTACTTTTTCATTACTAAATACAGTTTTTGATTTTCAAGTTTTCAACTTTTATTTATGTACGATGTAATACGTCGTAAACCTAACCGATATATTTCTGATCCCTATTGAACAAAAAATGGTTGTTAAATACAGAAAAGTGATCAGCTATTGAACATGCTCCTTTACAAAGTGCTTAATTTCGTAGACAATGGTTTTGTCACCCCTCTGTATCAGGCGGGGCTGGGGGTAGATAAATGCTAGTGCAATACACTGGAAATGCTGGCTACTTCTAAAAGATGGTGCTACTGTATTTGTACCAAATATAATTCAATTTTCGAATACTAGATGGAGTTTTTAACAAAAGAAATATAAAAGCAGCTTTTTTCGAAACTATAACCCGCATTGATACGGGCTTCTTATGCAGAACCATCTGCCTTCCTGCCAGGTAGCTCGTAAAAGGCGAACATAGCTAACCGTCACTAATACCGTGACATCTGACTATGTGGTCGAGTTTCGCAGCGACTCGTATATATTGGTATCACCACCTTACCTACCACTGTAACGTCAGTACTTGCCATTTACATGTTCCGAGACGAAGGATAAGGTAGTCGGTAAACTTACTTTTGTTCGAAGCCTAAAATCCCGGCCTCAGGTGGGCAACGTACCATTACCAGGTGTCGTAAATTTCTTACCATCAGGAAATCCATCTGCTGGTTGCCTTCTTATATTATAAAAATAAAATAAAAAAATAGTATATTACAGAGCAAGACTCGTTTAGTCTGTCTATGATAGATGATAAGTTCTAAAATCGAAACTGCCATTTAAAATCAAATTTGGAATTTATGAAAAAATCCTACTATTATCTGTGTCAGTAAATGTTCTTTTTGTAATCACTTGATTTAAAAGTATTACTATTCTAGTCGCAATGATATTCCGCTATTGGTATCAATCCGCTGAGTTAAACATACCATCTGCCAAGCAGATCGTAAGAGGCGAGCACAGGTTAAAATACAGGTCAATATTACCAAGACCACTGGCAGTAGTGCTGTGCAGCAACTTGCTTGGCTAGGGATCCGCCTTGCATGTTACTGCTGCCATAATAAATCTATCATGTTCCAATTTGGACAGTAGAATAACCGGTAGACTTGCAAAGTAGGGCTTCCATCCTGGCTTCAGACTTAGTTGTAACATCTTTGGTGTCTATATGCCACGATTGTCTTTTACCATCAGAAGAACCCTAATCTTATTAGCTAACTTTTAACATGTAAAACATATTATACATATTCACTCGCAACTGTACTTTAGATCAGAAAGAACATGTGCTTGTTTGTTTTTCCGTATTCAACATATAATTATACAAATTAAATCTATAGGTGGGCTTTAATGATGAAATTCAAGTTATTGCTCTGCCACACGCGAACAAAAAAACATTTAAAAATAACCGTCACTGATCTATTGAGTGATTATTAAAGATGGCGGCATAGATTTAGTTAGTAACGAATAATGTTACGGTTTAAGTTGGTAATTGTAGAGAAACCGAGTAGCCTCCAATATAGCTTTTGATTGCTATATTAAAAAACATGTTTTCAATAAGTTTTGAGGTAGACAACATAGGATTATGTTTCTAAAATGCTCTATGGTCCAAGTATAGATATTTCAGGAAACATACTACTACAACATTTAGTGGAGTTTTTGTGTTTTTCGTGTAGCTATTGGCTAATATCCGAAAAGAAATAAACCAATTTTGGTAGGATTTTTCATGTAACTTAAAATTTAAGTAGGTTTGATCGAAGTCGATCAAGTTTCAACTGTTATTATAACTAAAAAAAATGTTACAAAAAAACTGCTTGAATGTTGATTCCCTGACGTATTATTTTTATAAGAACTTTAAGGACTTAGGATTATTAGGATTAGGAAAAATAGTATCTTCGCGTCGTCATCCTCAAAGATATAAAAATGAATATTTTGATCGGGTTTGAAAGAAGTCTATGTTCTTTGTCAGTTCATGTTCTGATGTCATTTAAAATTTAAAAATTATAGACCAAGAGATAATTGTCAAAGATTGCTTTATGTAAGTTACCTAGAAAGAATTGCACTTACCTTTTAAATGCAGATAATTGTAACTTGTAGAACTATAAAACTATTGTATATCTAGGAAAAATGCATTTATTATAATTGCAAATACGGTGTTCCATATACATATACGTAAATACATATATTTAAGCTATTTTAAACTGAGCTAAAACTGTGTTTGTAATAATTGATAATCTTTGCAGCTTCAACAAACACAATAATTAAAACTTAATTAAAAACTAGAAATAACTTATATGGACATGTCATTTTTAAAATGTTGATTATAATATCAATTTAAAACAGCATTGTAAACAATTGTTAAAAATTACTAAAAATTTACTTTTAGTTAATATTGTTACAGGAGGCTACTTTTAAGTACCTTTGTTTTTTTTGGTTCAGAACGTTAAAAAAATCTTTTTTGCAATTGCATCAGTCATATTACGAGAAAGGTATGGATTTAATTTTGAAGAGAACGTGCACAGTGCTGACCAAATAGGGACCTGTCTACTCAGAGAGTCTAGACTATTTTAAATTTAAATAACTACCTCTGTGCCTCTGTGGTCTAGCGGTTCAGTTGTTGGACTTGACTGCATGAGATCTTGGGCTCGAATTCCGGGTCTTGAACAAAAAGAAAATTTGGTTTCCCAATTTTGTAATAAAAAAAATGTTGCTCGGAATTGGATCTGTGCCCGGTTTGTGGTAGGCTTGCCACCTAACACATTGTGGGACTTAGTGTTTTCGGCTAGTTGTGGGTGCCCCGGTTGTGTCTCTGCACATTACTTCGGGAATCTAGGCGTGACGATACTTTTTTTAATTACTATTGCGCAAACAATGTGGTGAATATTTGCCTTGTTTTCGTCCAAATAATTTATAGAACCTCACGTACATTCTGTCTTGGAAAAGGGTTGTAAGTTTATACAATACTCATATTGACAATAAGCTAGCGCCTAGCGGTGAAGCTTTTATTGCATCTATGGACACTAATAATTGTTGGCCAAAATACAGGTATAGCGTGATTAAACACATTTGATACTATTTTTACTTCAACTAGATATTTTTTTTTATTACTCGACGTAGGTACTATTACAAAATCTTCTCATCGTTATATTATACAGAAATAGAAAGAAAGAAACAATTACAATATACTCAATATACATTTTACTCAATTAGACAGAGAGAATCCACAAACAGGAACATACATTTAAGTAGTTAACAAATATTTAAAAATAAATCAAAATAATTACTATAAAAAAATGACAAATGCACAATAATGGGTAGGTCATGAGTTTTATTAATAGGTATATGAGACAACATTTGCAGAAAATACATTATTACAGCGTAATTGTCAATTTATACGCCTTGTAAGTGACGTTTATTATTAATAAACACTCACATTATTAACAATTAAAACATATTTACTATTGTTTAAAATACACAAATTCTCTTTTCACAATTTAAGTTTTAAAAAATACGTATTTGAAGTTAGGATGTTTAGTCAGAGCCGTAAACAAGTACAATGACTACCCTACTCGACAAATTAAGTCGACAAGGAATGTCCATTCTGATAATGTTATGAAAATAATGAATGCTGCCTCGCAAGATTCGAGTTTGATTCCAGACACGGGCAGGAATTTTTGTAAAAAATAAATTTGTCTGCATTTCTTGGTATAAATGTTTATCAAATTATAACGATATTTATATCATTTGTGTAAATTATATTTGAAAATCACCCATAAAGTGTGATTTGATTTGCTTAGGAGATTTTTGTGAAAGAATAGTGAACTAGCAAATGGCTGTCCTGAAGGTAAGAGATGACCGTGTATAGATGCTATAGATGACGTAGGTGTGCCTGAGTCTTGTGGCCAATTTGTGACTTTGGGGATGGATCGATTTGAGTAGAAAAATAGGAGTATTTTACATTTTCTTTCTTAATGACTTCGAAATTCAGTAGTTTTGAATCCTGAGTAGCTGTAATTGTTAGAGCGTTGTCAGCGAGAGACGATGGATTCAAATTCTGCCTATGTTTTTATTTTTTTTTTAATTTTGTGAAAATAAATTTAATAGATTGATTTTTATTAAAATATTCTAAAATCGACCTCTAGTTTACAACTGTTTTTTTACAGCATTAAAAAAGAAAAAAAGTGTCTTCAAGCCCATACCCCGAATAAGTAGGCAGTAGCACAACCAATGCAATCAAGACTAGCCGAAGATATTAAACCACACAATGTGATAGGTGGCCACAAACCTTTCGTCAACCAGGCACACATCCAATCCCGGGCAACGTTACTTTTATTAGAAAATTGAAAATATATATTTTCTATTTTTTTTCCGACCCGAGTATCGAACCCGATACCTCAAGTTAAGTCCGACGCCGGACCGCCAGACCACAGAGGAAAAGTTTTTATAGCCACACATTTTATTTACTGGTTCTAACGTTTTCGCAATAACTTTATTACACTTAATTAACTTTCAGTTTACTGTGCATGCATGGCGTAAACATGCATGAATACTTAATAGTAGTAAAACATGATATCTCAATATCTGTGCCGATATATTAAACTTTTAATGCCGTTTGCTTGTATTAAAGTTTAATAGAGTCATAAACTTATTTCTATAGAAGCAATATAAATTGACAATTATTCACACCATTATTGGAAAATAAACAGTAAATTATTCCATAGTAATAAAAAAATATCACTGGTCAAATTACATAGTACGAGTACTTTGATCAGCAAATTTTAACTTTTACTGTTTCTTCTTAAGATGATGAAATAAATAAATAATAAAATAAGTCGGCCTAGCTCACAGACATCAATTAAAATATAATCTGTTATTACATAACAATTTTTTTACAGAAAGTCGACTTAATCACGGATTAAAACATTATTAACGTTTTTGAATGCGGCCCTGTCCACCTCTGTTTCTTTTGATTATATTTAATTAAAACAATAAAAAATAATAGCAAACTCTTAATAATCACGATCAATTTAAAAGTCCTTTACTAGCGGTTTTAGGCAGCAAAATAATGTCAATAAAATCCACATGTATTTTATTGCTAATAGCTATAATAATAAATATTTTCATCGCATATTATCCCACTTAGGGTAATTTGTAAAAAACGTATATACATTTAATTAAAAGTAATTGCTCGCCCATTGTATTTTTATTGATATTTGTTCGTTTAATTAATTTATTACCTTTTTTTAGGATTTACTTACTTTGATATGTAACCTATGTATCTAGCTGACTCGGCAGACGTTGATTTGCCATTTTTATCTTGTTAGAGAATATTTTAAAATTTGATTCAAATCACACCTATCATATTGTGGCACTTAGTGTCTTCGGCTAGTCGTGGGTGCCCTGGTTTTGCCTCTGCCTACCTCTTCAGGGATATGGGCGTAAAGATACTTTTTGATTAAAATTTCATAAAAATCGGTTCGACCGTTTCGAAGGAGTATGGTTCGTAATATTTATTAACTGTGACATGAGTTTTATATACATAGATGTAGTAGATGTATTTTCGGATGTAGGTACTTTACTTAACTTTTGGTATGTTCAAATCTTGTTTTAAATATCAAATAAGAAGAACCGAGTTACCCCCTATTTGTCTGCCAAATTTCATGAAAATTGGTCCACTTTTGGTATGTTCAAATTTTGTTTTAAATATCTATCAAATAAGAAGAACCGAGTTACCCCCTATTTGTCTGCCAAATTTCATGAAAATTGGTCCAGTAGTTTCTACGTAAAGGCGTAACAAACAAAAAAACATACAAATTTTCGCATTTATAAATATTATTGATATTATTAGTTACCAAAAATACAAATATTTATGTTCATATTGTGGGACTTATTTTCTACGGCTAGTCGTGGGTATCCTGGTTGTGCCTCTGCCTACCTCTTCGGGGATATGGGCGTGAAGATACCAACAATTTTATATAATCTTATTTCAACATAAAATCTTTCAAGTATTAAATATAGTGTGCTCGGTCGTTCAACACAAACGTACACAATGCAAGAAAATTGCACAACGAGAAACCATAAAACCATCATGCCATACCCAACCCTTTGAGGTGTAATAAATATTTCTGTCAGTATACCACGGAACACCTATGTTAGAAAGTAAACCGTATCTCTACGAATTACGGTTTAAATTACAATGTACTTAATCAGGTATGTGTAGTATTTTGTTGGAATTAACTGTAAAGGTAATTACTGAACAATGCAGAGTAAGCGCTGACTATAATCACAGGTAAAAAATAAAACGCGAATCATTTCAGTCGATTTCTGGTTGTAAAACTGTGAGCTCTTTTTTTAGTGTGTGTTTGTAGATGTGAAACGATAAAATATGTTTTATTGAAAATAAGTTGATTTATATCGATAAAACGCCAACACTAGAAGGTACTAAGTGCTAGATGTTCCTCTTGACTGTGGGGGAAATCAGCACACATCGGGTACACTACAATGTTGCAGGTAATAAGCCAATCAACATATTTTGTAAAATTAGTTCTAACAAGTAAACTTAGTCTCAAACTCATAATATTATGTCATATTAACTAATATAGCCTGATAGTAAATTTACATTGATATTATAGTAAGGACAATAAAGAATATACCAGGTTGAATCTCGGAGTACTTTGGTCCATGTTTAATGAGAAAGATAGACAAACAGGACCTATATGAAATGACAGTCAAACTCTGAAATTTGACAACATGGTCATCTTTCAGGTAATATATACAATCGGGCATATATCCAATCCCGGGCAATGTTATTTTTATAAGAAAATTTAAAATATATACTTTCTACACTTATTTTTTGCCCGACCCAGGGTTAAACCTGGGACCTCAAGAACTGTTAATACACACTAGTTACAATTTTTAATATTGTATAGAGATTTAATTTTTGTTGGCGTGATTATCTCTTTGAGAGATCCAGCAAAACTTGAAAGGAAACCGGTGATATGTACCTAAAGGCTGTTACAATGCGGATTGATTTTTTAACTAAATAAACAAATTAAGACAAAAAGGATAACTAAATTATTTCAATAAACATTGATTTAATATGGATATTAGCAAAGGCAAATAAAGACAACAGTGTATCTGCTATGAAAACTGTAACTTTAACTTGCAATTACAAAAAAAAACAAAAAATAACTAGATCTCAAACAAATAATCTTGTTTTTATTTTTACCCTATAAAATGAAACTCATATATTATATCTATCTCAAAAGATCTTTGCAATTCACTTATATAGTTTTCCCGTTGAAAATACCGAGACAATGATTACTTCAGAGACACTTATTAATCACAGATATTTTATTAGCAATAAGACAAAATCAATAAATTTTCAATGGCTTAGATAATGACACCAAAACGTGTAAAAAGATAATCACCATGAAAATTTAATCTAAACTTCAAACCCGACATTTTACTACTCAAACTTATTAATTAAATCAAACGTATTAGAATCGAATGGTTACGTAAAAATGCTCTTAAGTGTCCACTAAAGATGTGCTAAAGATATCGAAACAGTTTCCTACCTTTAAATGGTGTTAATTTAGTTATGGCGCTTAGATATCTATAAAAATGTTTCTGAGGTTACAGCCATAAAATGTCCCATAAAATGTTTTATAGTCCATACATACACACATTAAACTGATACGAACAACAATAAATCATTATTAATATTTGTTATCGTCGTGGCAAAGGTTGTTTGTTTAAATAATTTGATGGCATTTAAAACGTTGCATTATCGTTTTGCACATTTTATTGTTGCAAGTCCTAATAACAGTAAAAGTCAACGTGATATATGCAGGAATAGTATCTTACAATCCCAAAACTAAGTTTTGTATATTACGGTTATTATTCGTTGGGGTAGGCAGAGTTTTAAAATGAACCGATATTAATACGTTCATTAATGTGTAGAAGTAACATATTTTTTTACACAAATTGAACCTTACCCGAAAATAAGAAAATTGTATGCTTGTGTAATAGGTGTTAGTCAACGATAATAATGCATAGAAATATTTAGATAGATACCATAATAAATTTAATAAACACCCAGATCCGGAAGTGCAGACATCTTAATGTTCATCACACAAATGCTTGCCCCGTCGGGAATCGAACCCGAGCCTCGCGGTTCGTCGTAGTTGTAGTTAGGCGTGTACGCTAGCCACTCGACCAACGAGGCAGTCTAATTAAGCGCAGTAAGAGTACAAAAACCGTCTCCAACTACTTCATTGGGTACCATGTTGTGATTTGATCATTCTTTTTTTGAGATGGTTCCGAAATAGTCCCACATAAATTTTATTAACATCCTATTAGTAGTTATAAAGTTATACTTAATAATGCATAAGTGAAAA
>NJDD01008109.1:0-11407 GCA_002245505.1 Calephelis nemesis | reverse complement strand
AATACAACAAAACAAAAAAAAAAACAACTGAAAAAAAGTTTCAATATGACAGCACAATCCCCATCTAGAAAATGTTTCAAATTGTCTGAAAAATACCCATTAGCAAAATGATCCGCCATTTACTGAATTCATTTGTTACAAAAATGTGATAAATGAAGAACCGCTTGACCGATTTTATGCAAACTTTACATAAACCATCAACTAAACAGTCCGAACAAAGCCTAAACATTTGGTTGGGATAGGTGGGCCCGTTCTTGAGTTATAAAATTACAACGAAAAGTCGCATTAATTTTTAAAGATACAGATAACTTATTAAGTATAACTCAAAAACCACTTGTCAGATAGTGATAAAATTTATATAGGATTACCTCAGAATCATAACCTAAAAAGACAACAAAAATCAATTGCCTATTTACGGAGTAATCGCGTAACAAGGATAAAAAACTCTGTAGTCAAATTGAGGACCTCTACCTTTTTTGGAGCTAGTTGAAAATTTGCGTTTTAATTCACATATGTTATCGTATATACAAACATATAAAAATAAAATGTTGTTCGTTTGTCTCGCCAAAACTTGAAAATGTCCGGACTAATAATAAAGTTTCTATTCTTAGTGTCGCACTCCGGAATCCAGATAACGGTGCAAGGCAAATGCACTGGTATTTTGCAAGCGAATCGATAGAACTGGTAGGTAACTATTTACCAAATGCAAACAACTGAGTCTAGTTTGTGTTTAAGAAAGCATAAATTATGGATATTTTCCTGCAAATATCTTGGAACTAGTTTTTTAATAAATTTTTCGTGTCTTAAGATTAGTTTAACACGTGACTTGGCAATTTTAAACTCCGATGTAAAATGAAGGATGTTATAAGTTTGACGTATCTTTGTGTGTATCTGTGGCATCATAACTTTGGAATAGATGGACCGATTTCGACACAGTTTCTTTTTGTTTGAAAACTAATGCATTTGAAATGTTTCCCAGCTTTATTACATATGGGTTTTGTTGGAGTGTCACTGATTTTTATGTTATAAGTTTGACGTGTCTACGAGTGTGTGTGTGTGTGTGTGTCTATCTATGGCATAACAACTTCGGAATGGGTGGACCGATTAAACAATCAAGATGTTTTTCAACTTTGTTACATAATGTTTATCAGTTTTGTCGGAGTGCAAATGATTTTTTTTAACTTTGTAATAATGTGTAGTTTGGAAATGGTGGCAATTCTAAGATACAATTATTATCTAGATATTTCTTACGTCATGTGCTATCTATCAAATAAAATAAAAAGAAAATAAATCATGTCAAATTAGACAAGATGACAACTTTTGCTGCTTTAAATCACAAAATTACGAGGTTAGTACAGATTGAATATCTGTAAAAATATCATGTATAAATTAATTAAACAGTACTAAGAGTTGAAAAAAATAACTTGAAACAAGTTTGGTTTAGTGTGTAGCAGAATAACCATCTGTTACTATCTTATTAAGCCTTTTCATCAGAAACATAAAATGTAGATTCACTAAGTGCAATTATTTCCTTGAAGAAATGTTCTAAAATATTTATAAGTGTGGTTTTTATATTTTGTTTTTATTCTTTTCTTCAGCAACCGCTCTTTAAATGCATAATTCATCTTAATGTCCGTTACATATTTTTTTTATTTCTGATGATTTTTTAAATATAAAATTGTATCCCCATTTCCCTTGGTCACCACATCAGGAATCAGGAACAAAAATAATCTTGATGTGCATTTGTCTCGTCCCCACAGAGTATGCCAGTCTTTAATGGACCTATGTATACAGATCTACAATAAAATTTCCAATTATATGAAAGAACTTCCAATTAATAAATTTAAGAAATGTCTCAAATGTAAATTAAATGCCAAGGGTTATTATAACATGCTGAATATTTAGCTGATAAGACGGCTTGGGATTAATAATTGCTCCTTATGCCAATCTCTTATAAAAGTGCATGCATATAACATATTTAATGTATCGTTACATTTATTATTGTAAACATATTTCTAAATAAGAAAAAAAAAGACAAGCCCGCTTAGTTTTTTACCGGACTTTCTCAGTGTGAAGCCGCGTTCCGATCCGGTGGTAGATTTATTATATTGTATAGACGCGTCACATGTGTCTGTTATAGGTTTACGTGAAATATAGCCTTTTATTATTATCATTTATTTTCAATATCTCTCATTTCCTATGTTTATCTTAACATAAAAAAATAACAACATTAAAAACATAAACATAAAAAACAGGTTACCAAAACCGATGGTCTTACAATTAAACCGTCAGTTGTCAGGGCGACAGAGTGAGGAATCTCCTCACACTGATTATTATTATTATCAAGCCTAAATTGACGAGTCAATTTTGCTAGTTACTTTTGTTGTACTAGTTACAATCAGGAGAACATTCTTTTAAAAAATAGGATAGAACAACGTCTGTCGGCTCAGTAAGTGCAATAATCCTTATTTTCCTTGGTCATCGCATCACGCCTGAGCGGATTTGCCATTTTTCTGACTCTTTTCTTGTTTTACTAGTTCATTTTAGGAGATAGTTCATCTTTAAAAATCGGGACTGGGCAATATCTGTCAGGTCATCTGGTGATCAAAGAACGAATTTCGAATATTATTAACCTCATTGAAAAAAACATTCACGTTTAAAATAAATGTACGAGTAAATATTTATTTTAAAATGAACGAGTAAACTAAAACCTATTATAAAAAACCAGTCACATTTTTCCGTTCACTCTAAGTCGTAGAAGGTAGAAACCAATTTAAAGTTGGCGACCAACTGGCTCAAAAGCAAAAGTTTGTTTGAAGAAAACTCACGCCTTCGAGCTTTTATTTTTAGCTTTCGTACGACTTTGTTGTCTTATAAGAAGCTTAGATGTTCAATAAGCTTGGGTAAATATTTACATCATGGTTTAATTGAAAAAACGATTCAAATATCTGACCTAACACTCAACGTAAACCAAATTTTCAATTCGGTAATAAACTTAAGTCTTCACTACATATTATAAAACAAAGTCGCTTCCTCTGTCCCTATGTCCCTTTGTATGCTTAAACCTTTGAAATTACGCACCGGATTTTGATGCGGATTTTTGAAATAGATAAAGGGTTTAAAAAGGAAGGATGATATATTTATTTTATACCCGTGCGAAGCCGGGGCGAGCTGCTAGTTATAACATATTTGCGAAATGTAATTTGAAGTATCTTATAGCAACAAACAAGTTTTGAAAATATTGGATAAGGTAAATGTAATAAAAATCAAGTTTTTTTTCTGTCCTTCAAAAGATAAATATAAATTCTAATACCATAGTAATTAATGTACATATTCTTAATATAAGAGACATTGGCTTATATAAACTTTGACTTCTTATTTACTAGCTTTAGCATTTCTACCATACTTTCCCTGTGTTGGTCCGGGCTCCTTTGCAGAATAGACCATCTGCCATCCTGTGCCAAGCAGCTCGTAAAAGACAAGCATGGGCTCACCGTCACTAACACCGTGACATCTGACTAGGTGGTAGAGTTTCGCAGCGACTCGTCTATGTTTGCCGTTGACGTGTTCCAGTTCAGAGGGTAAGGTAGCCGGTAAACTTACTATTGCTCTAGGCCTGAGATCTCGGTCTCAGGTTGGCGACGCACCATTACCACATTTGGTGTCTCTAGGCGACGTGAATTTCTTACTAAAGAAGTCAGAAGAAATACGAGACATGAATTTATTAAAAACTTTATTTTTATTCATCTAATTCGCTTATTTTAATAACGATAAAAGTATTCACATTATCAAAAAGAACAGTCGTTAGCTTCTCAGCATTTCTGAAAGCGCTATTTCGCTTTATATATTCTAAACGACAAAAACTTACTATTGCTCTAGGCCTGAGATCTCGGTCTCAGGTTGGCGACGCACCATTACCACATTTGGTGTCTCTAGGCGATGTGAATTTCTTACTAAAGAAGTCAGAAGAAATACGAGACATGAATTTATTAAAAACTTTATTTTTATTCATCTAATTCGCTTATTTTAATAACGATAAAAGTATTCACATTATCAATAAGAACAGTCATTAGCTTCTCAGCATTTCTGAAAGCGCTATTTCGCTTTAAATATTCTCAACGACAAAGCAATCTAAATCCATGGCGATGATTGTGAATTGGAAAAGTTCAAGAAGGATAATAGCTAGTACGTGATACTCGAAAACGACCTTAATTACATTCCTTCATTAAAACTTTAATTAACAAACGTTTCCTATTTTAAGCTTTATTGATTGACTTTCACTAATTAGAAATTTAGTTTTACGAAGTGTTTAAAATTATTGAATATATATTTGCTCAATATATCCAGTATGTAGACTTCGCGATGGGTAATGCAGCTTAGGTTTTGTTAAAAATGAAGTTTATGTATTTATTTAGGAGTAACTAGCTGTTAAAAAATATATAAGCACAAAAAAAACTACTTAGAAAAAGTGTATTGCCACAGTTCAGAACATAATACGTGTAGGTAGTTACTTGACATGTGGCTTACCTCCAAGTTATCTATACGATCTGCATATTTTGAAACAAAAAATATGTAAGCACAAAAAAACTACTTAGAAAAAGTGTTTTGCCACAGTTCAGAACATAATACGTGTAGGTAGTTACTGGACATGTGGCTTACCTCCAAGTTATCTATACGATTTGCATATTTTGAAACAAAAAATATATAAGCACAAAAAAACTACTTAGAGTAATCTATATATTTTGTTACAAAAAATAACTATAAAAAGTGTATAGCTGCAGTTCAAGACATAATACGTGTTGTTACTGGGCATGTGGCTTACCTCCAAGTTAACCATCTGTGTGTGCAAAATTCAATTACCATCTCTGCCAGTGCCAGAGCCAGACAAGCTATTGCCAAGTTTCAATTTCACAGTCTGTAATTAAGTGTCAGCAATAGACGTCGGCAAGTTCGCTTCTATAAAATTGCTTTACTATTGCTTATGGTAATAACGTTGAGACTTTGAATTTTAATATCACTTTAAGCTACTTTAAAGTTGACGGTTTTTTAATTCTATTGCGTTCTGAAAAAAGTATTTTCTTTATAAATTCTACTAAAATGTGAAATTATCTATCTTGATAATTAAATGAATCTCTATCTCCCTTGGTCAGCACTGCATAAACAATTTAAAAACGATATTTCTTTAAATCTTATATTAAATTTAAGTTTTTTACACTTTAAGTTATTTTAAAAGTTAACGCTTTTTTACTCCTATTACGTATGAAAATCGTATGTTTTTGTAAATCCTACTAAAATTTGAAATTATCTATCTTGATACCTAAATACCTATAAAAGATTCTCCTTTTTTAGGTCATCGCAGAATTAAAAATCTAAGAAATATTTCTTTTTAATCTAATGTTTTAAGGGGATTTTTCAAAGATATGTCAACCCCATCTTACTCAACTATATCAAAATGTCACTGGTGAACTAGCTGACATAAATTTATACCCATAATCTAGAATAAATAGGCAGATTCACAACCATGTCATCCACGACAAGCCGAACACATTTAGTCCAACAAAATGATAGGTGGCAATCCTAAAAAACCAGCATCCCTACATCAAATATTTATTACTCTATTCAGATTTATCTTCACGCCCATATCTCTGAAAAGGTAGATAGAGACACAACCAAGGCACCCACGACTAGTCGAAAAAACAAAGTCCCATAATGTGATAGTGGGCACATATCCAATCTCAGGAAACTTTATTTTTATCAGAAAATTTTAAATACACATTTTCTATTTTAATTTGTTGCCCGACTTGGGGAACGGAATCGGACCTAAAAAAGTCAAGACCGCTAGACAAAGAGGAAATTAGTGATGTCAATGAGATGTAGAGTTTTAAAGCATTAGAACGAGATCAACATGGAAACTGCTTAGTACTCATGATACGATGTTTCGTGACTAGGGACCATCACGAGACTAAAGTTCAGTTTTAGACATGTACCTATGGGTGAGTTGGCATGCTAGGGAGGGTACGTAAAAAGTAAGACTTATTTTATCTAACATTGCAAATATTGTCCCAAAGAGATAGGAATGTCAATAATTACCAAACATTTTAAAAAAAGCACCCCGAGGTATGCAGACGCACAAATAGAGCACCTACGACTTGCCGAAGATCACTTGTCTTGTCACTGGCAAGTCCCACAATGAGATAGGTGGTAAGCCTATCGCCAACCGGGAACATATCCAATCCCAAACAACATTTTTTTATTATAAAATTGAAAAAAAAAACATATTTTATTTTTGTTGATACCCAGGATTCGAACCCGAGACTTCATAAAATCAATTCCAATACCTGGACTGCTAGACCACAGAGGTGATTTCATTTTCAAAGGACTGCCACTGCTATGTATATAAGAAATCCTTATCCGACCAATCCCATAAATAACACAACGAAGCAATAATAACATATATAAAATATCCCTGCTACAGGCAGGCAATATTTTTAATATGATACAGCCGAGAAGCTAGAAATAAACAAGTTTTCTCGGTATTTGAACATTATGTATGCGTTAAGGGACATTTCATATACATAGAGGCCAATAAAAATGGCTATTGACAGTGTTGTCAGCCAACATAAGAATAAGTCAGTGAGCATGTGCTTGCACAATATATTCCCTTTAAATTATTACTTAATTACGTGTTTAAAAAACATAAAATACGCCTCCACGTTTAATCTCCAAAATACACGTACATATTTGAAAGAACGTTTAATTAAAATCCGTTTTAACATTATAAAGGTATAATTTATCATTATAATGACGATGATAGGAATAATGATATTTGTCAGGCGTAATAATAGCATTACTCTAATAAGCTAATGAAATAATGACTTGTAAGTCGTTAACAAAACGCGGGCACGGGCAGGGGATTTCTTTTCGTACTTTATTTTTAGAATGCTCATACCGTTCATGTGTTAACATATTTTTATTATAATAATCATGCTGTCATTTTTTAATCTTCAATCTGTGTTTTTAACCCGACCGAAAACGTAGGGTGTTGTAAGTTTGACGTGTTTGTGTGTCTGTTTGTCGCATCTTAACTTTTTAACGGATGGACTGATTTCCGTGCATTTTTTGTTTTAAAGCTGACGTCATGGATTTATTATTTATTTATTTATGACATTGAAAGGCAAACAAGCAGACGGATTTCCTGAGGTTAAGAAATACACGCCGCCTAGAGACACCAAAGGTGGTAATGGTGTGTTGCCAACCAGAGGGCGGGATGTTAGGCCTCGAGCAAAAGTAAGTTTACCGGCTACCTTATCCTCCGAACCGGAACACGTCATGATGTTAAGGCGTCAGGAATAGGTAAGGCGGTGGTACCAATCCGGGCGAGTCGCTGCTGATATACAAACTTTTTTTTAATTATATCATAAAAGAGTGACATTAGGTACCTTTTATTTCGATATCTACACTGTTTCTATCGAAGAGCAAAATAACTTCAAAACGAACATAATTTGGTAATTATAATAAGAATCAATAATAGGCTTATACGGCAACATTCTTAATGACGTTACGAACACGAAAGTTAACCTTACTTTTCATGGCTAAACCGCCTAACCGAATTTGATACAATTTGTAATGCAGATATGTATGTATTTGAAAATCCGGTTTCAAACATAACTTAATATTTATTCAAATCACTCAAGTGACTTTACTAAACGTTAAGTTAAAACGCAAACGAAGCAACGGCAACAGCTAGCATTTTTACAAGTTCATATTTTTAAATAAAGAAACACTTTTACTTTTTTACGTATCACTTATAATTTATTATTTTGTAAATAGCCTACCGGTTTCGCTTATACAGCATCATCAGGGCTATTTACAAAATAATAAATTATATAAGTACTACGTAAAAAAGTACAATTGTTTCTTTATTTAAAAATATGAATATTTGGGAGTTTTATCAATCGCCGACGGTGGAAAACATCAAATATATTTTATAAGTTGTTATTTAAATCCAACGTGGATAGTTGCTAAGGAATTTACCGAATTTAGCCGTATCTAAATATATGAAGCTATAAAGGTAACGTCCATTTTTATTTAATATTTCACACTCAGATTGAGTTATTATCAACCAATACCTATTATAACTAATTGCCGATTCGTAGTGCTGAGCTCGCGTGGTAAATGATCATTTATAATAATAGTTTATAGTGCGTTAGTTTCAAAGTAATTTGAAGTAAAGGAACTAAGGGCAAGTTCCCCCCTAGTTTATATTCACGCCTAACTTTCGAACTAAACTTGATTGAAGTCGCATATTGTCCTGACAGCTTTTAAAATATAGTCACAACAGGCTTTCCCAATTGCTATTAAACTGTTAATGTGGGCTCGCGTTTTATTTTTAATTTATATCTGGCAGTTTTATTGAGTTTTAGTCCAACTAAAAAGTCTATATATTGTTTTTGTTATAAACTTCTTCTGCTCAAATTATATTCATATATTTAATTCAACTAGTGGTCGCTCATTGGTCGAAATTCGACCATAATACATTTTTATATCTTGTTAATAAGAACACCATCTTCATATTGCAAGACCAACTACTTTGTTTCCAAACCTTTTAAGTGCGCTATCTGTAATCTTTTATCGTTATCGTCAATATATTTGTTTGTGTGTGTTAAATGCATGGTAGTGTGGGCAATGTTTTATATATTGATTTAATGTACTTTATAAGCATTATTGTTGAAAAATATTAGCGTTCTGCACTTCTCCTATATATAAACTATAAGTGTGCCAAATATTATGCTCTTGCGTCCGCGCAATTTTCGTAAAAGTGGTTCAAAGTTTTGGCATCACATATTAATATATTATAGATTTCAAAGCTTGATCAGATTCGATGGATGTGTGCTCATTTGCTGTCATCCTTACATAGTACATATAAAAAAGTCGCCTTCCGCTGTCTGTCCCTATGTATGCGTCTTTAAAACTACGTACTTAACGAATTTAAATGCGATTTTCAGAGATAGAATAACTCAACTGGAAAGTTGATATGTTAAATAACAAAGAAGATTTTCCACTCATTTGAAGCTAGGCTGCTATAAAAAAAATTGTCAAGGCTACAAAGGAAACTAACTGTAACGAAATCATATTTAAAGCTGTCATGAAAGTTTACTTATCAGAAATCACAATTTAAAGCTGTAATAGAAAATAAATAGTGAAAAAAGGCTAGAAAATCAATAAAATTAGGTATTCCATCGAAATTAAAAAAAAACTCTTAAAATAATCGTTTTTGGAATAAGTATCTGGAAATCATGACATTGCTTAATACCATAAGACGTGTAAAATGATACAATATCAAAAGTAAAAGCTGCTTTTATTATTATTTAAAACATTTTCCATCACAATACAATGCTTATTTAACTGAATATTTTTATTTAATTTGAATTTATGTTTGACTACATAAAATATGTTGAATATTTTTATCTAAATGACTAATTAATTAATTAAAAAATTAAATGTTTCTTTCATATAACAAACACAATTAGATAACATTTGAATTTTAAATATAAAATAAGTAGTATAATGTATGTTTTTTTAATATTTTATAATTTTAATAAAATCATCACCTCTGTGGTTTAACTGTCCGGTGTAAAACTTAAAAGCAAGAGGTCTCGGGTTCGATCCTCGGGTAAGACAATAAAAAGATTTTTCAAATTATTTTTTAATAATAAAAACAACGTTACAACAACCATAGTGTGATAAGGTTGTCACCTATCACACTATGGGACTTGAGTGTTTTCGGCTTGTTGTTACTGTACTTGTTACTGGTTCTACGTACCAGAAAGTTCGGAGAAATGGGCGGGAAAAACATTTTTTTTATTTATTTCTATAATATTATTTTGGAATAAGATTTGGTCTTATTTTGCTGTGATATGTAAAGATCGCCTGTTGCTTCCTCCAATGCAAATCTTTCAGAAAAAACTGCCAAACCTCTGATCTATCATCTAACTACATATATGTTTACATATAAATAGCGAACATTATAAAATTCTTAAACCGGAAAATGAACTTACATGAGAAATTCTGGTTAAATCTGGTTTAATGCAGTTCATTGCTTAAATAAACGTCGTCTTCACTGTGTGTCCTTGAAATTTTAAATGTGTCTTGAGCTTTTTACTCTAAAATTTCTCAATAAAACAGTTTTAATTGTTCAAATGATTTATGACTAAAATTTATGAGGCAATAAGGAAGTGTCTATCCAACGCATATTTGACGAAAGGATTGAATAGCCTATTCTTTATGGATCTTTGTTACTTTTTTAAGGTTTTTGTAATGTCTCTAACCGTCATTGTTGTATAGACCTATTGTTTCTGTTCCTGTTTATGTTATTTGTAATATGGTCAAGTGTCTTTTTATTACAAGTTGAAATTAGTATCCTTGCTGGTTAAATTTATCTTTAAGAAAATTTAAATTGTTTTATGAATAGACTGTTTGGTTGTTTGTTCAAGCGTAGAATAAAATATGTAGATAGGAAAAATATGGGTGAGCTTTTTGCAGCATCTTCTTCTAAGTCAGAACCTATGCTGTTTAGTAGCCATGTGTATTCTAAGTTCATTTATAAAGTCTATGTTTATGAAATTTAAAACAGAGTTTTGTGTGTTTGCAATAGTAGTAGTTCATACCTACACATGTATTATACAAACTTAAAGATAAATCAGGAAACACAAAATCTAGGAATGGATATATGGTCTGTTTTGTAATGAAGTTAGTACATACTTACACACGTATTATTATTATTACATATATATTACACTGAAAGATAAAATAGGACACAAAAACTAGATTTGGATAGGTACATGTCAAAGAATATTCCCCGTGTTGTTCCGGGCTCCTTAGCAGAATAGACCATCTGCCTTTCTTGCCAGGCAGCTCGTAAAAGGCGAGCATAGGCTTATCACCACTAACACCGTGACATCTGACTAGGTGGTAGAGTTTCGCAGCGATTCGCCCGGATTGGTACCACCGCCTTACCTATTCCTGCCGCCATAACGTCATGACGTGTTCCGGTTCGGAGGGTAAGGTAGCCGGTTAACTTACTTTTGCTCGAAGCCTAACATCCTGACCTCAGGTTGGCAACGCACAATTACCATCTTTGGTGTCTCTAGGCGGCGTGAAATTCTTAGCATCAGGAAATCCGTCTGCTTGTTTGCCTTCCTATAACATAAAAAAAAACTATATAGGTAGGTAGGCATATACCTATGCTCACCTCTTACGAGATGCCAGGCAGAACAGCAGACTATTCTACACAAATGAGCAAGATTTACACAAAGTTCACACAATACACATACATTATATACCTACATCTCAAAAAAATGTACACATATATCAAACACATTTACTTCAGAAACATTTTTGTTATCTT
>NJDD01008104.1:15425-28023 GCA_002245505.1 Calephelis nemesis | reverse complement strand
CAGAGCCCATATCGGTAGAAATACCGAAAAATCGGTAGGTTCGAGACCACTGCTGACGGATGTCAACTTACAAATGCGGAACGCGCGATCGTGTGGACGGTAGCGCAGTCATAGGGGCGATCATCGCACATGCTATAACGGCCCATCATGGCCCATTGTGAAGAGGCGCCGTTAGATAGAACGTAGTGATTATATTCTCTTTGTGTGTTTTTAAAAAAGTTTAGGTTAATTAATTTAATGGGTAATGTTATTAATAAATATTTCAAATTACAGCACTTTTACAGAATTGATAATTTAATAATACTTAACAACTAGGTATCAAGTATTGTAATAACTTAGTCTACGAATACGAATTGGAAATGTTATGGTAATGCTATACTAACTGGACATACGAATCCTTGAAGACTTTTGAAATAAGTACACCAAATAAGTACTACTCAATGTGTGGACCTGAAATGACACAAATTACATTGGTATAGACCTTTGGTATATATAGACTAGAAATGACTGATCAACCCGACCTAGCAACAATAGCTACACTGAAATGCAAGCAACAAGTGGTTCGTGCAGTCAGATTCAATGTAGACGGTTCTTATTGCCTCACTTGCGGGGCGGATAAGAAAATTAAATTATGGAATCCACATAACCAGTTGTTATTAAAAACCTATGGCGGTCACGCCAATGAGGTGCTGGATGCAGCCGGGTCTTGTGATAGCAGTCATATTATTTCTTGTAGTTCAGATAAGTCAGTAATATTATGGGATGTAACTACAGGTCAACCGGTTCGCCGCTACCGAGGCCATGCCGGCTCTGTAACATGTATAAAATTTAATGAAGAATCCTCAATGGCTATTTCTGGTTCCGTAGACAACACAGTATCCTTTTGGGATGTTATAAGTAGAAGACAGGAGCCTGTACAGGTATTAAAAGATGCTAAAGATACTATAACCTCAATACAAGTGACTGATCATGAGGTTTTAACGTCGTCAGTTGATTGTCATGTAAGATTATATGACTTACGTTTTGGTAAAATGATTTCCGATTATATTGGACATATAGTAACTTATGCAAGTATGACCCATGATGGTCAGTGTTATGTTTTAAGCTGTGCTGATGGCACCATAAAACTCTTTGATAAAGATTCCGGAGAATTGCTCAATACATTTACTGGACATGAATGTAAAGACTATTTATTAGAAAATACTGTAAATGAAAAAGATAGTCATGTGATATCTGGATCTGCCAGTGGTGAGATTTTTTATTGGGATTTAGTGTCTACAAAATCACATAAACTAGTACATAACAGATTCAAACCAATTATATCTTTAAGTCATCATCCGACTGAGAATTACTTGTTGACAGCAAGTGAGGATGAAGTTAAGTTGTGGGGTATACATAAAATGGAAGAGTGAAAGTAAAAGTGAAACATGTGGAGTAAAGTGCAAGCAGCATGATGCAACTGCATCTATTGAGATATACAATTTTTGCATAAAAAAGAAATGAAAATTGGGTTTAGACTCATTTCAAATAACCCTAAAATAAATCAAAATTATTGTTACTTAAAGAACACCTGCCAGTTGCAGTTGTGAAAATATACTTAGATGAAAACCAGATCAAAGGGGCTAACCAACTGAATGCTTACTTAGCTGAAAAATCAGATCAATCTGAGACTGGGATATTGGAGTGCTGTTGGCTGTACATGCCTCAACGATTGCACAGCAATTTTATAATATAACAATGTGGTATTGACAAAAATAAAAGATATATTTTAAACTTTGAATATTCTATTACAACAAGTCACACAGTAATTCAATTGTAATCAATCACATTGAGATGCACACGCCACACATCATGTAAATATTGGACACTAGCTCAAAACATACGCACACAATCACACTCTGTTTTATTTACTTTGTTGTCAATATTTGTTTGTGTCTGTGAGTCTGTAGTCTAGACACTTCACAGAGGAAATGACCTTCCGTGTAAAACAATTTAAGAAGATGAAAAATTTGTTTAGCATTGCCTCTAATGAGGTTATTAAACATTAACAATGTTGTCTATTTTTTAACAGTAACAATATTTTGTAAACCTGAATGATGTGTATCACGTCATACTTTTTTAAATTTTTGATTGTAACCTTTTTCTACTGTATTTTTTTTCTGATAAGAATTGCTTATTGTTTGATAATCTCAATCAAATCCAGTCATCTTCATTCCTTAACCCGTAAATTGTACTTATAAGTACCAGAATCCACTATTTGGGAAAAATAGTATCTACAATCGGGGTTACCACTACATAGGTCTATTTATTGAAGTGAAGCTTAGTTAGGTACATAACAATGCACTTATCTTTCATATATCAGTGAAGTAGATATTTATTTTATTTTATAAAAAATATTTAGTACGGATTTAGAGTTTTTTAGAATCGCACAACTCAATTTACCCCCTAATTAGTCCAACCGTAATTTGTTAACAACACTACAATATAGTACTACAATATGTATTCGCTTTTTTTTTGCAAATTTAGTGCATTGCTAGGCGAAATTTAGACAAAATAATAATCTCAGATGAAAAGTAAAGTTATGCTTTAGGCGATTAACACACGGCACTGCGTACCGCCACGGTAGGCGGTGAAGCGGATCTTAACCTTAGGATGGTAACAGGGGTGCACCATCAGCCCACGCGAACAATCTTCCGTCGATTTATAGAAAACTATTTGCCGTCTCGCTCTGGCATTTCGTGTATTCTCATTTCTCTTGTTGTGCCGTGAGCTCTGACGGTATGGACGGCGATGGGAACGGCGACACGTCGATTTCGTGCTACAGGTACGTGTGGGGTGCTGCGACACCCCTGCTACTATTTAAGTCGGTATTTTTTTGTGCTAGTGTATTTTTTATTTAGTTAATTTTAGTTTATTACGGCGTTTCGTAATGTTGAAGAGCTAGAGCGGAACTTGAGTAATATTGCTGATGATTCGAGTGAAACAGAGCCTTTGGAGACCGAAGAAACTTTTGAAAATAAAGACAACGTCTCCGTGCATTCCGAAAGAGATGAGTTGAATATAACCTTTGATAATTGGTTTACCTCGGTGGCACTTGCAGATGAATTATTGAATCGTAGGTTAAAAGTAGGTAAAGAAGGGCTGTCACGAATCTCAACAGGAAGAGAATTCCACAATTTGATTGATTGAAAAGTAAAAGATTTAGAATACCTAACAATTAGATTGCGAAGCAGGAAAACGAAGAGCAGAGCTACGGTTGGAGCAATGGGAATCGGTAGAGTGCAGAAAACTAAAACGCTCCCGCAGGGATGAGGCCTCAAACTGGATCTCTCAGATCTCTATTGCGGGGCGGCGGCGGGAGCGGCGCGATCTAACACAGTTTCTTTTTGGATGACAGCGGAGCGGGCAGCGGCGCCCGAGCAACGAGCGACCGTCAAGCTTCCTTCGATTGAGTTAACGCAGTGCTGTTCCCCTTTACATTTAGTATTTGTCGATAAATTTACGTACATCGCAGCATTTTACCGGAGGGACTAAGTAGTGAAATTTTTGATAGATCATCAATTTGGTATAGCAAACATTTCAATCATAAAAATAAGAGGATAATATGTGGAGCTAGGATGAACTTTATATACTCATTCCTGTATAATCTTGTAATTGTTGAGGTATTGTCTCTGTTCATGATAATAGAAAAGTCGCCTTTCTCTTACCTTCGTAATAAGGATGAACATCTTCTTTTCCCATTATAAATCATATGAATTAAAAGGTCTCGGTTCAAAAGATGTTGCCGCCGTATCGACATTCGACACCGTGCTCACATCAAACACAACATTTCGTCGCCGCGATACGCGCGATCGGCCGCTGACATCGAGTTCGGGCATAGCTCGCCGCGCCC
Organism: Calephelis nemesis; assembly: GCA_002245505.1. Classification (NCBI taxonomy): domain Eukaryota; kingdom Metazoa; phylum Arthropoda; class Insecta; order Lepidoptera; family Riodinidae; genus Calephelis; species Calephelis nemesis. The sequence goes on along the minus strand of NJDD01008104.1, from coordinate 24,131 downwards.
GCGCCCGCCTCGCTCTCGCCGCCGCCCCGCAAATAGCTGAGGTCCAGTTTGAGGCCTGAGGGAGCTGACGGGTACAGGATATTATATAGGAGAGATAGAGTATGCAAATTTCTGCGGAGGCGTATAGGAAGATATTTAAGTAGAGCTCTAAACATGGAGACGTGGTCATATTTACGAAGACTAAAAAAATATCGGATGCACGAATTTTAGAGCTTCTCCAATTTAGTTAGAAGAGATTATGTAGCGCCAAGGAAACATACATCACCACAATCATGAATTGGAAGTATAAAAGACTGTACAAGGGTTTTTTTTGTTTTTCGAAGGAAGGATTTTTTTTTGTAACGTATGAAAGGTACAATAGATTTTTTTACTCAAGTTAATAATAATATGATCCTCCCAAGAAAGTTCCGAGGTAAAAATAATGCCTAAGCTAGTACGCTAGTCGAACTCGAAAGAGGTATCTGAGTGCCGTTGTAAACTATAGGTGGCAGACTAGGAAAATCAATAGACCCATGCTGATCGATAATTATAGCTTTAGATTTTAAAGGGTTAACTAAAAGACCAAAGGATTTAGCCCATAAGCTAATTGCTCGGAGATAGTCATTTAAAGTAATTAAGGCGCTAGTCTTATCCGAAGTACTAAAATGACAGTATACTATTATGGATATTTCGAATATTCAGGTTTAAATTAAAATAAGGATTATTAATTTTATGTTTTACATTTTAATACCTACTTTTAGTATTGCTACTTTTAGTATTAGGATATGAAAATGAAAAATTAACACACATTTGAGAAACATTATTTATTTGCAAAACTAACATTATAGTAAAAGAACAATTAATTTAATACTATATTTACAAGAAGAGCAAAAACTTTTCTGATTAACCTCATGGGTATACATGCTTAAAAGTACTAGCAGTTCCATCCATTCATTCTCCACACCAGGTCATAGCTAAATTCCGAATATATGTTACTTGAATGGTTTTAACTTTGGTGTTATTCATAGTTGATGCACTAACTTTAATTAGAAAAACAACCTAACTAAATTTGATAGTGCAACTGTTTTAGGTATATTAAAATTAAAAGGTAAAAACTTAAAATAAGACATGTAGGAATGGGGATATCTTGAAACAAAAAAAAATTGTTGAGAAGGAAAAATCCCAAAACTAATTGTTACACCTTATATATAAAATTATATATATAAAATTGAGATACTTTGCGTATGTACAAGTCTAAGAACAAAATTCGTTTTATTAATTGTGTTTTGGATTTTCTTTTCGTCATACTTGGGCACAAACTGGTTACAAACTCAATACTTGTAAGTTGTATCAAATGTTTACCGAAAGAGTTTCTTTATTACGTAGCTTCTTTATCTAACTTGATAAGTGTACTATCATACAAGTATTGAAATATTTTATGCTATAAACGAACACTAAATTTTGAATCTGTTTGGTAGAGAAACGAAGAGCGAACAATAGTCCGCTCTTCGTTAATTTATCACCCAAAATTCTTTAATTCATTTATTAATGAATTAAAGAATTTTGGGTGATAAATTCCTAAACCCAATAGTAACAACCAAACACCCAATAGTCTATACAGGGAGATATATAAAGTACCAGCCAAATTTTAAGAAATGATTCGGAATCTATAATACTTTCGATCTATAAAGTAATTAAATATTAAAAAAAACAATTTATAATGTTTATCCAACGAAAAATACAAGATGATATAAAGTACCAGCCAAATTTTGAGAAATGATTCGGAATCTATAACACTTTCGATCTATAAAGTAATTAAATATTAAAAGAAAAACAATTTAGTATGTTTATCCAACGAAAAATACAAGATGCATGTTTATAACGAAAACAAAGCATAAAGCCCACCGACCGCTTTCGCAGGTTGGTGACGTCATGACTAGTACTAGGTATGTTGCAGTGTGACGACAAGTAAAGCATTTTTGCAGACTGTTTTAAATAAATGTTTACAAAGTAAATATTACAATTTGGCAATAATATTTACAATACGTTAGCATTTAAGCATTAACCCCCTAAAATTAAAATTTGGCCGTTCCTTTTAAAGTAACCCTGTATTATTTAAATGATATGGATGCTAGTTAATCTTGCCAAAACTCAACACGAAATACTTCCAAGCGCTTGGAAGTATTTCGTTATTTTGGTTTTAAAATGTTCTTAGAAGTTCACGGAACGTTTAAATGTGAGAAGGGTGGAAAATTTTCAAGCAACATTTTAATTTTCCCACTTTCACTTATTATGTGAGGCGAAACAATATTTTTTTTTTAAATTAAAGCTAGACACACTAATTATAGAAACATTATTTAAATGCGGTAGATCTACGAAAAATGACCTCACATGCAGTTACATTTCTTTGGCAAAATTCAAAATAAAATTTGCCCCATCTGATCACGTGTGACGTCCAAAATAATTTTAAATTGATGGTATATATGTATACATTCAATTGGAAACCTCCTTTTTTTAATAATTGTACTTTAAACATCGAACATCATTCCCTCTGTGTAGTAGTGTAGATATAGTATGTGTAGTATGCACCGTGTAAATGACAGTGTAAAGAAAAATTCTGTACCCGACAGACATGCATATGTAGTTGAAATTTTGTGTCGGAAATTTCATGAATTTTTCAAAAAAAGGGTATTTTTTATTGATTTCACTATTATTTCATTAATACTATCTGATGAAACTCGATTTTATTTAATATCAAATAAGCAACACATTTTTACAACAACAATGTAATAAAACAGCGTATTAGGTCGGTACACTTCAGCTCACAACGCGCGGCTTAATACATATTATATTTTGTTCGCTATACATTGCGGGCTGAAAAACTGCTTAATATTTTACCGCTTGTTTCCAACAAAAAATGTAAAAGGAATCTTTCTCTGAAGAAGTCTGATATGTATCTAAATTACCACAGAAGTTTTCGTTACGGAGTCAAATACATCCTGTATATACCACAGGTAAATAATAATGCATATGTTCAGATATATTACTGTAAATAAAAATTTTGAAGCTATACAATCCAAGCCACTACATAAATATATTTACACACAAAATATAAAAAGTCTATATTTCACACAATCATTTACGTTTCAGAAATTAATATATACACTTAATTATCATAGTTAGAGATACTCATACATAACAGAGAAAAGCTATGATAACATTTTTCTCATGTTAGTACGAGTATTAATTGGTACTGTTAAAATGTGCTTCATGATTTAAATGTCATTTTTATAAAAAAAAACATGGTTTGGGTTCCCTCGAAAACCAATAATTTATTTTAAGGTATTGTTAAAATATTTTTTTTGTAACAAGATAAAAAAATGAGAAAAAAATTATATCACTAAGTCATTTATTTCAGTTCAAAGCTCTTTGATATGAGTGACAGTATGCCGGCGAAGTGCTCGCGATCCTGATCGGAAGATAAGTACACTTTTTTGTAGTAAACACTTGTACTTTTCCTCTATACACTTTATTTAAAACTTTTCGTTACTCTATAGCAAACCGGTTTCACTTTTGTTCAGTACTTATTTGCTTGAATGTTTCATCCAACCAAATAAGTACTGAACGTTAAACTATAACAGTCTTTTTATCTTTAGTTTTAAAGCTCTGGTGATGCTGTAAAAAGTGAAACCGGTTGGCTATAAATAGAGTAACGAAAAGTACTAAATTAAGTGTATAGAGAATAAATACAAGTGTTTACTACAAAAAAAGTATGTATACAATGGAATTCCACCAAGTGCCGACGATAGCAAGTATAGATTCTGATCGGATGATGGTCACGCGATACTCAGTGTCACTTGTCGTCGGCGGTCGGTGCGCTGGGAGTGGCGCAGCCACCGCGACATGTCGCTCGTAAAAAAGAGCGCTTACTTACGTTACTTATAAAAAAAAATCGTAAATATTGTTACGAGATTTTCAGATTTAAAAATTCACTAAACTCGACCACTAGTTTCCTTTTCATTCGATAACAGGCAAATATATAATGCATTCCATAAATATGCAGATTCTTGAAAGATTAAATTATTGATTGAAAGAATTGACTTTTTTTTAAACATGTATGCATACTCTTTAAAAATTAACTTACTCTAAATTTTCTTCCAGTCTCAGTCATTAACAACTATTTCAAATGTTACAAAATATGTTTTCTAAAATCCATAATTAACCAGACATATCAAAACTAAAGAATACTTAAAATAGTTTAATGTGCTGTTATATTTTTAAAATTAATATATTACAGTCATCTTGTTGTTCTTTTACTTCATATACAACATCAACTTTAGGTTTTCCTGAACTAAATTTAGGCTTCATAGAAGGTTTTGGTTTAGACACAATTTTTTTAGGTAGATTTACAATTCTTCTAGGTAAATTAACAATTTTCTTAGGGACATTGCCTTTTTTGGTTTGATTGTTTAGATTTTTACTAGACAGTTGATTTAGATCTTTTTTGTTTTCTTTCTTTGCATCTTTTTGAGGATTAGTTACATCTGATTTTGGAGGAATTGTTTGATCTTTTATGGATGTTGGAGTTAACTTCACATGTGTCAAAGGTTTCTTTTCAGGTTTAACTACAACATCAATTTTAGGTACAATCAACGAATCTTTATGAACTGTGTTAGGCGTTTCTTTTTTGGGAGAAACACCTTTAAATTGACCTATTTTAGTTTTAACAACAGGTTTTCTTTTATTTTGTGCAGCACTTCTGGTCCTTTTTCTTTCAAAATCTTTGTTTTCATTTGTTACGAAATTCTTTGATAGAAAGTCGGCATATGATTCATCAAATGTTGAGAATGGTTTGTCTAATACACGTGGACACTTTTTTTGCGATGGTTGAGGGGTGATTTCAGGTTTGTTTGGAGTATTTTCAGGCTTTGGTATGGTACCAATTACCAATACACTTTTATTATTTAGTATTTCTGTTGTTGGAACCTTTACATCATTTGGTATTTGATTAACTTCTTTCAAAGCTTTTTCATTAGACAAAGAATAAAAATTTACTATCTTCGGAATTGATTCAGACTCTTCTATTTCATCCACTTTTGGACGTTTGACAGGTTCTATTTTCTGTTCCGGTACTGCCTTCCTTTTAACAGTTTCATTGTTCATTAGTTCATTTAATATGTCACTTTCTTTCATGATTTTATTATCAAATGAGTCTTCACTGTCAAACATTTTATCTTCATAACTACTTATTATTGCATTCATGTCTCTTGCTTTAGGTAATAAAATTTTTAAAGTATTTATATCCACTTTGGCAGCATCCATGACAATTTTTTCCATAACAGTTCTAAACTGTACATATAAATCATTGTCATCACTTTTAGAGTCAATATAAGTTAAAGTAAGTGGTTCTTTAATCATTGCATCCAATCTGTACTTATTATATTTGTTTGCTAGTTTATAATTTACAAAAGTATGTTTGTAGTGATTTTTATACAGGCTCACTTGTATTCCTTTAGATAATTCCTGCACTACAATAGTAGATGGACATATTGTCACTACATTGCTTTTTGTTTGAGCACTTTCAAAAGTACAATGATAGAAACATTTATACTCATACTTATCAACCAAATTATATTTTGCTTTTGTTTGATTTTCCATATCCAATTTCCATTTTGCAAACTCTGTAACATCAAACAGACAAATAATTATAATTGAAAATATGTCATCACAACATATTTAACCAACCATGGACATGTGCATCTGAAATTTAGACGGAATTTTGTTCATTTTGCAATATATATATATATAAAAAAATGAATCCCAATTTTCCATGGTTCGGTGAATGGACAGACCAATTTGCTGTGTGTTATAAGCTTCTATTTATGGCTAAGCCATAAATGGTTGCACTGTAATTTAATTTCTATTTTCTCATCTATGATCGAAGTTTAAAATGTAAAGGTCTATCAGAATATGTAGTACAATTGAATAATTATTTACAAAACTTTAGAACAACTTTAGGCCTCACTTCAACAGAAGCTTAAATTTGAGTAGCTTTTCTTTATAGACTATGGGCCCATGCCAAAAATAGATGGGTCATATGAACCACAAGGTGACGTATATAGGACAATATAAGAGCATTAAATAATAAGATTCAGCACTATGCCGTCACCTGTAAGCTGTCACAAAAATATATTTAATAACCATCGAGATCCAGAATAAAGTCAACTAAACATTCCTCATACAAATTTCTGCCCCCATTGGGAATTGAATCTGATCCTCCATTTTATTTGGTGGAGTTAATTGTGTATGCCCCTCAACCAATCATTTGGTGATGTGGCTGTTAGCTAGTTATAGTAATAGGTCTAAAATACTATGATAACTTACCAACATCACTCGGAAAAAATAAACTCTCCAATTCATCTCCATGCATGGTTACAACATGAATGTCAAAACTTCTCCATGTTGTAAATGTGGAATCACAACCAGTGCAGGCATAAGTTTCACTTTCTTTTTTATTTTTCATAAAATCACAAACATGTGTATGAATTGATTTTACTTTCCTATTACATTTTCTACAGAGCTCCAAACGTATTGGTTTGATTAGAAATGGTGAATTGGGTGATCTAAAACACACAGTATTGTAACATTAATAAAAAAAAATTCAATATTTAATTGAACAATCTAATAAAGTGTCTTCCAAATGCCAGGTTGCGATCCAGTACCAGACTATTTAAATTAAATACCGGGCTGCAACCTTTGATGGAGATCAACAGAGACATGAAAACTGCAAGAGCTTGCGCTGCATCTCACCATGTCGTATTGCCCGGCCATGACAAAATAATGCTTGGAAAACATTGATCTAACCCAAATGCAAAATAAAGCATTTATTGTCTAAAAATAAAATAACAAAAAACCATTGAACACATTGAATAAAAAACTGATTTTAAAATGCTTGTTTAATAGCCCAATTATTAAACTACATACATATCTTCACACCAAGTCTCTTACGGGGTAGGCAGAGAGTATCGAGTGCCAGACCTCACGATCCTGACAAACCTGTCTTGCTTCCTTCACATTCATTACCCTTTTCATACAAACACTCCGGTTTCGGAGACTCTTGACACCGCCCTCGGATAATATCAGATTGATCTGATCGTGTAAAGTCAGCCTTGGTCTCCCGGGGTACCTACATCCATCCACACTCGCATTGTATATTGTCAATCTTTCATCTGTCATTCTTTCCACATGACCGTATCAGCGGAGCATGCCCTTTCGCATTTTAACACCAACACTTTCTGTCAATCCCACTCTTTCTCGGATCTCACTGTTATGAATGCGGTCAGCGAGCGTTACACCACAGATTTTCTGTAGTGCTCTCATTTCGACCGCATTTACCCTACTTTCATCATCTTTCTGACATACCCAACTCTCTCTTCTATACAAGAACGTGGTGATAAGCACAGAATTATGCAAAGCGAGTCTAGCTTTTTGAATTATTAAACTAAAAACCGAAAAAGGTCAATAAAAGCTTCATGGTAAATAGAGCAGTTTTTGATTATTATTATAAAACTTACGAGCCTTGATGGTGCTCATGTGACCGGCATATCCTATTAGTACAGCAATTGCCCAATCTATATAAATACTACTGTTATGATATGAGAAAGAAGTAACCTAAATGTGCCATTGCATTCTCTGTACATCATAATTTGTCAAGTGTCACTAAGTAAAATCTTAACCACTATAAAATTACCAATTAGGGCCAAGGGGCTAAAAAAGACCCACTCCTACCATACTGAATAACCATTAAATTTGATGGTAAAAATGAAACAAAACCTTTACTTACACTCTGTTTTCAATTTATAAGAAAAAATAAAAATGTAACTTAATAGAAGCAATCTTCTTTTATCATTTAAAATTCTAATTAGGAAAACTTTTACTTTATAAATTATTGTATTTGATAGTAATGTGACAAGAAACTAAAACTTTATTAGCTATTGCTGCATTTATGTCTAAGTACTTACACTTTTGTGCCTTGCTTATTAACACAGTGAAATTTCTGAATATGTTTTAAAGCCGGAAAATACGACTGGAACATCCGAAAACATTTAGGACATTCAAACTCAACTACATCATGTTTAATTTCTTCCTTCTTTTCGACTGATACTGTCTCCTGATTATTATTACTAGATATTGATTGTGACCTAGAATTTTTAATAATTTTCTTTTTTATATCAGGTTTATTTTTGGTTTTGCTTTCCAATTGTTTCATTTTCAACTGCTGTGGCTGAACATCGTGAATAGTACGTTGATGTGATTTTAGTCCATCTAATTTTGTAAACTTCCTTCCACATATATCGCATCTAAATGCAATATTTCTTAATCTCGGTTTAGACGCAGTTTTTGCGCCCATTTTGGTAAAATTGAGTGAAACGCATTAACAACTCTGTAGATTTTTGTAAATTTAAGGAAATAAGTACTATTTAGATTTTAGAGCGGGATGACGCGCTTTGACATTTTAGCAGTGTTACCAATAATTGTAAATAAAAACATGGGGAGTTTTGGCGCCATCGTGAATGAAGATGGTCGTATTTTTTCATAATTATTGATTTTTGTGTTTACATTGAGTGAAATTAGTTAATTTAGGTGGGAATTAGTTAAGTTTTGTTCAGTGAACGTGCACAAATGAAATAATCATGAAGAAATTAGTGTATCGTGAATTTCCTCGCT
>NJDD01008094.1:11051-27190 GCA_002245505.1 Calephelis nemesis | reverse complement strand
TAGGCAATGATCTGTCATTAGAGCTGGCAAGGTTGAAAAAATAAATTTTGTAAATTTGCCAGTCTTTTTCAACCTATAATTGAATTTGTATCCTACTAAAAATGCTACTCTTATTGAAACCTACTAAATTTAAACAATTGAAATAGTGGAAACTTGATAAAGTAAAATATTAGGGGAAGCAGTACCAATGCTGGCACCCAGACAGTGATTGGCACTTGAAGCTAATAATGCAAATATTAAGAAATGTAGGCGGTAAATTAAGTAAGTACCTAAGTAAGTTGATAGTTGCAATTTCATTCGGTAGGTAAATAATTGTTATCTATCTATTTACCTAAACTTATCATTCAATCGTCACTTATAGATCATATTGTATCGATATCGATACTCTACTTTTTTTGGACAGCCTTATAATGTCAAAATGGCAGCCATATTTAGTAGCCAACGGCAGGCTTTTTTCGTAGGTATTTTATGTCCATATACTCAGAGGTCAATGGGTGGTACCAATCCGGGCGAGTCTCAGTTAAACTCTACCACCTAGTTAGATGTTAAAGTGTTAGTAAAGATATCACGGTATTGGTTATGGTAGGCCTATGCTCGCCTTTTACAAGCTGACTGGCAAGAAGGCAGATGGTCTATTCTTCAAAGGAGCTGAGACCAACTCGGGGAAAATAAATATGAATCTGCTTATCTGATCAAAATTCGGTCTGCAACTGCTGTTTATCTAGTGTATGTGTATAAAGTTGTAGCAATGAAAAAAAGTGATGAAAATGAAAAAAGCGATACTAACGATTCTGGCATATGATGATGATTACGATGATCACGATTCTGGCATACCTGTCTGGTTTCTTCCACATCCATTACCCTTCTCATAAAAATACTCAGGTTTTGGAGACTGTTGATACCATTCTCGGATAACTTCCCAGCGGTTTAGTCATGGAATGTCATCTTTAACGATTTTATCATTACTTTTATCTTAATACTTAGTTTACATTTATACTAATAATACTGGCACTTTAATCATTTTCCCAAACAGATTCTGCCCTACGCAAAAAAAACATCGTCGACCTACCCCGAGGCTCAATTCACGACGAGGGTAGACGTTTGTGTGATAAACATTTTAATGTGTGTATTGTCTGTGTCTGGCCATTTATTAATTTTAGGCTGGATTTCATCGTCAATTTTTTTTTAACCAATTTGAACCAACAAGGTGGAAATTACTTATTTTATTATCCTAATAATAAATTCGAAAATTTGTATGTTTGTTTGTATGTTTTCATAAAAATTGGCATACACACAGTGTAACTCGGATTAACAGATAGCATATTTTATATCCCAAAAAAATTATCATGCGGGACCATTAACCACGCTGTTAACGCCGCGGACAACAGCTTTTTGGATTATATTTGTGTAATCAGGAACATTATTTATTTAATAAGAATAACTCCAAACACTGGATCTGATACAAAAAACAACTGTCACATACACACACATTCACATTGCTCTGATTGCCAACTTTTAGCAAAATGAGATTGCGGTATGAAAGTCACATCTTTCTTTGACGCAAAGAAACCACGTAATCATGTAGAAACTTTTTGTGGTTGAATGCAGCTTTCATATAATCGTGTTACTTCGAAATGCAGCTTTCAGCGAATGCGATGGAGTATTTCACCAGGTTTTATTAATTTAAATCTGCTTGTTTGATAGCATGTGCAGAACAAATTTTAGGACTTAATTTTAAACTAAATATCTAACCTTAATTAGTCGAGTTAAATGCAACATTCTAAACGTAAACACGAATTGAATTACACTACTTTTATAGCAATTATTTATTGGTACTCGGTGTCAATCCAAAATGGCCGCCGCGCTAAAATGGCGGGTTAAATGTTTTTATACAACGCACCCAATACAGGTAACAAATAAAGGGCAAAATTAAGAGTTGAAAAATTAAAACAAATGCAATTTTTTTTTAAATATTCTTACGAATTACGAAAAATAGTGAAGGTATTTAAAGAGCTGTCGGTTTTTCGGTAGTTCATTAGTGCATCTAACCGCTACAGTATAGTGTTTACATTATCATGTTGTAATCATAATAACGCATATAAATCGTAAACATGCGATTTGTCAGTACCTACCTTTTATTTTCTGACGCAAAGCAAATACCTATTGAGCGCAATTTTCATAAAGTACCGTACTCAAATTCCTTCCGCAATAGCCGCAAAATGACCAAAACTTTATAAGGTCCTGTGAAAATCTAAAAGAAGTCCCAAGCCATAGCTAACATCCTGTTCTGCGTCAAAATTATAAAATGTCTTTGTCTCGTATTATGAAAAAAAAAACATCACAGACTATAAAACCAAAGTACCTATATCATTTCTTTATTCCAGTCGTATCTCCTTTGTTTGTGGTTGTATTATTCAATAGATTACTCCAAGCTTTCTCAACGAAGTAGCAAAACAAAGTATTTTATTTAAACGCAGTAAAATGCTTTTTGTTTTGTTTCTTTATAATAAAAACTTCAAGCTTATAGGACAACGAATAATGCCGGAACAGAATTTTTTGTATTATTTTTCTCATTAGCAAAACGGTGCAAACTGTTTAGTTTGTAGGGTGTTTTCATAATGACTGGCAACTATAACATTTAAAATTTAATGTAGGGTATTTTATAGCTATCACTATGAAGAACACAACAAAGTTTATTTCCGCTGTCTGTATAATATGATTGGATCTTTAAAAAAAGTATCTTCACACCCTTATCTCCGAAGGGGTAGACAGAGGCACAATCAGGGCACCTACGATTAGTCGAAGACAATAAGTCCCATAAAGTGATAGGTGCCAAGCTTATTGCCAACCCGGCACATATCCAATCCTGAGCAACATCTTTTTGTTTGAAAATTTGAAATACCAAATTTTTGTTGTTGCCCGATCCGGGGCCTCATGAAGTCAAGTCCAACACTTGGACTGTTAGACCACAGAGGCTTTAGAACTTTTCTTTTTATATATCTAAACTCTAAAGGTTTGTAAGTAGATATAATTATATAAAAATTTGTTTGCTGGAGCGAAGCTGGGAGGGTGGCACAACTCACCTCTTTGTTATTCATGGTGAGGTAAATGAAGGTGGTATTAAAAATATCTTCACGCCCTTACTCAGAAAAGAAGTTAGAGACACAACCAGGTCATCTACGACTAGCCGAAGACATTAAGACCCAGAATGTGATATGTGGCAAGCCTATTGCCAACCATGCACAAATCAAATCCCGGTCAACGCTATTTCCTTTAAAAAATTGAATAAAATACGTTTCATTTGAAACTCTAAGCTTACATAAGTACTTATTATAAATTGCAAATTTTAATTCCCATCGCATGTGAAACAACCATATATTTGAAACTGAATTATTTCTCTGCAAAACTTATCATAGCTTTTAAACAGTGGGAATAAACAGTCCATTATGAAGTTACGAAGCAAATTGCGTGCTTATTCTTTTTTAATTGCTAAACTTTGTGATCTGTGGTCAGAACTTCGACAAACAAGCTTATTTTGCGTTTTTAATAATAGCTCACTCAATTTTATTCGAGTATACAAACTTTTAAAAATATGCTACGTAGTTTTGTTCTGTCTTTGAAACTGTTTTAGAAATATCGGTTTTTTTGTTTATAATAATATAACAAACATACACATAAAATGATCTAGAGATCTTTAATAATTAAAATAAGTACCGACCACATTCATGTTGAGAAAGCAAAGAAGGCAAAAAATTGTGTATCTGACTGATTTTTTGCGTGTTCCATACATACATATTTACGCCAAGTTCCTTACGGGGTAGAGCTCCAGTTTTGACTGCCATATCTTAAGATTGTTGCAAAAAAAAGCCTTGTGGTTTCTTCCACATTCATTGCCTTTCTCAAACAAACACGCCGGTTTCCTCAAAACCTCAAGGATTTAAGCAAAGAATATTAACCTAGGTCTCTCCTTGTACCTACATATATCCACACTCGCATTGTAGTATATCTGCGAGTTCCGTAATTAATAATTCTTTTACAAAAAAACTGAAGATCAGCTGCCTACCTGTCCGAAACACGTATCCAAAGGCTTGCTATGTTACAGGTACCATATCATCTTTTTAGGTCTTTCGGAAAGCTTATTAATTAAGGATTAAAGGAAAAGAAATAGATAGATTTTTTCATACAAACAAGTAGGTATATTTTGCGTTCTTATACTTATTATTAATATCTTAACGTAGTATTGCCTATCTAAGCTTTTTAGATCTACGAAAAAGATATGCACTATAGGAAAATTCTTCAGCTGAGATAACACCTTCTAAGATTTGTAAAACAGAATTTACTTGTGTTTTTTCGGGAAGGTAGCTGACTATTCCGATTTGGTCATATAAATTTTATTTTAACATAAACTTTATACATTATTAAATTTATGTGATCAAATTTATATGACCAGCTCGGATTTATTACCTACCTTTTCCAAAAATAATCGTCAAAATCTGTTTATTATAATAGCGCGAACACACAAAAATACTTATATTCGATTGGTAACCTCTTCTCTTTCCTTCTTTTTCTTTTTTTCCTTTTTAAACAACTACACACGTTTACATCAAATACACATCAGAACTAATGATTGCTTACACAATACAGCGTTAAGAGCTTCTCACACGTCTAGTAAATAGCTCTCCAGCTTCATACATATATTCAAATTCTAAGTATTTAGGATTTCACCCATGACTGAGCTATAATATTACAAGCTTTTGTAAGATATTTAGTTTAAAATTCAATTTGACTTCAATTAGTTTATATCTTACAGGATCATATAATACTTGTGTGAAATGGTTTTTGAAAAGCCCCGGTCGCCTTTAAAGAATTTATGCCACCGGCTACCTATTTCTTTGTGTTTGTTCTTTATCTTATGATGATGGGATAACGTTTCAAAAATATATTGTTAATATTTTCGTCAATTTCTTTAGAAATTCATGATTCATTTTGAGAAATTGTAAGAATTTTAGTAACACGTTAACAATTAAAATTCTACTGTTACATTTTAATGCAGTAGTTATCAGACCTTGATTCGACCAACCGATTGCATTTATTTGGAACAGTATGTTGGAGAAGATACAACATTATTTTTTCTGGTTTTATATCTAAATGAATAAAGGGGGTACCCCAAGTACCCACGAATGTAGAAAATTTGTGTTAGGATCCGTCGCTGATGTGCTACGTGTGGTACGTCAAGCATGGGCAGCCGCATCATTCTGACTGTTCCTGATGTAGCAACGGGCGCTAGGGCTGTGATCCTCGAAAGACTATGTAGGCGTGGGTGGACGCCCTGCTACGTTTACTATACCTATTTCTAGAATTTTATTAATGGTGTTAGATAGCGAACAAAAACACTGTCTCCTGAAGGTAAGAGAATATAATCATAGCTTATAGACGTCAAGGAGTGTGTTGCTGTCCTGTGGCTAGGGTGTTAGGCCCATTGTACTAATGCACTGATTACCCTACCCTCTGCGATTATGGCGGCNCCGGCAAGTTACTGAACAGTTAAACACCAGTTGGTTTGTTGGTGATGACCCCTGCAACAAGTTCTCTCTCCTTAACAGCCTTATTCCTGTTCATTAGAGATAATCTTGCATATTGTACCTTATTATTTATATATGTGTTTTAGAATTTTATTTACATTATACAATATTTGTTTTGTAGAAATACTAAAGGAAGAGATATTTTTTTCAATACCATCTTCGCATTATGAGTGCAAATAAGGACAACCCAGGAAGTGATTCCTCGTTTATTGATACTTTGCCTAGCCAGCCAAGTAATACATAATTATTTTATTTTTTAGATATTACATTCTTATAATACAAACTAAACCTGTATTTCATAAAACAGTTTGGAGTTTCATCACAAACATTTACTTTTTTAATGAAAATTATGTTGCCCAAGATTGGATATGTACCTGGTTGGTGATAGGCTTGCCACCTATCATATTGTAGGATTTAAAGTCTTCAGCTAGTCATGGGTGCCCTAGTTGTGCCTCTGCCTGCGACTTCAGGGATATGGGTGCCAAGATCCTTTTTTTAAATTATTACAAGTATATTATGCCTATTTTATACTATTTCTAACTATTTCTAGACAAATAAATGACAACTATTATAATAACGTAATTTTCTAGCGTGTACTGAATTATGCCTACTGGCATTTGATGTTAAGCCCAAGTGGTTTTTGTCCCCAAGTGCTCCCAACTTCGTTGAGCAAAAAGCAATACAGCTCGTCCGCTTTTTTTACAACTTGATTTACATACTATTCTGTTATTTATATAGCTCATGGAACTTTTAAATAAGGTAGCTCTTATTTCTGAGGACTCATTTAGAAAGCACCCAACCTTACCAATTCTTGTAGTCCAAATGTCAGCGCTTGAGATAGGAGGAAATATAAAGTAACTGCTGAATTTACTCACAAAGAAGCTTTGCCACCACCATAAACACTGTTGATGTTTGAAAAACTTTTATTTTTCATCAATTTTTATTGATAAAAATCACTCTCGTAGAGATAATTGTCTGCCAATCCCAAAAATAAAAAAAATTAACGCATAGCAACTGTAGTGTTCGCAACCCCAACTCCATGTTTCCATTGCTTGCAATTAAAGTCCCCGTGAGGGGTGCAATTAGTGCCTTTTCACCCCCTCTCTTCCCTTTCCTCCAAAACGTCCTAACACTTCCGAAGATTTATGGCATCCTTGCACAGAGGATTCCACTTGATGAAAAATTTCATTCGGTATTAAGAGGAAAATATTTTTGTAAAAGTTACGAACATATTCTCGAAGGGGCAGACAGAGACACAACAAGCGTACCCACCACTAGCCGAAGCCGATAAATCCCACAATGTAATAGGTGACAAACCTATTGCCAACCGGAATCGAACCCGGGTCCTCAAGAAGTCAATTCGGAATTCGGCGTCGGAATTGCGGAAAAAGGGTTTTAGCATTTTGGTGTGAAAGTTGGCATTGGTTTTATTACCGTTTTGATTTTTTCCATACATAACTATTGTATTGGTAAACAGTTATTTTAGCAAACTATTTAATTAAGCTTAAAGAATTCAAAATGAAAAACGACATGTTATAAGTACTGGTTTTAAATGCATTTTGTATGTATGTGCAACATCGAAAGCTATTGAGATCGTCATTAAAGTGGTTATTATCCTGTAAATGCTGTTCATTACTGTTTTAATGTACATTGAATTCCATTTAGCTTGTATTCACGAGTCAATAGTTTCAATTAAGTAATACAAAAACATGTTAAATTTTGAAATAATAAAATTATACGCTACTAGCGGCCCGGTACGTGCTTCGCTACGTATATGACCGCATAAATGACATTGCACAACAAAAGAAATATAGAAAAAAAAAAAGTGAAAAAAGTTTCGAAATGACAGCAATAGTGATGTCATCTGAAAGAAGTTTAAATTAGACTGAAAAATATTGGAGTTTTGGCGCCATCGAGAGAAAAGATGGTCGACGTTTATTCATGATTATAAAATTTTCTTGTTAATATTGAGTGAAATCAGTCAATTTTGGTGGCATTTTGTACAATTTTGTTCAGTGAAAGAGCACAAATCAAATAATCATGAAGAAATTAGCGTATCGTGGATTTCCCCGTTGCCGCCAAATCTCATTACAGAGCTTGTGTAATGAGCCACCGCTTTACCCAAGAGCCTGACATGACTTCCTGGCGACTTATGACTGATGACTTATTATAATTAATTGAAATTGATATAAAATTCGATGCAAATTTCTACTTGACTAATGGCTAAATACTAACGTGAAGGCCAAAACCTAAAGAAAGAAGATAGACTGAAAAATACCTATTAACAAAATGACACGTCATTTTTTGGAATTATTTGTTACAAAAATTGTGATAAATGAAGAACCGCTCCACCGATTTTATATAAACTTCACATAAACCATCTACAAAATAGTCTGAACAAAGCCTAAACATTAATTTGGATGGGTGAGCCCGTTCTTGAGTTATAAAATTACTACGAAAAGTGGCATTAATTTTAAAAATATAGATTTATTATATCCCATCCTTAACACTTGGTGTAACATTTCTTTTGTAAAGTTCTCTGTTTCTGTTGAAGTTCAATCTAGTATGTGGAAAAGAAAGAAGGCGATGAGAGTATACGTAGATCGACTAGGTCCAGCTGCCTAATCACAAAGTATAATTCTTATGGTATGTTTATTTTAGCACTTGCCCTGTGATTGGGTTAAATTTCTGTAAATTTTAAAGCAAGAAAAATTTCGCCCTAGGCTGGATTTGAAACTGTAAACTTTCATCCCAAGCCGATGCTTTAACCATTTGAGCTATCTACTTTACTTTACTTTATTTATACTTTACTTTTTTCTTTGAAATTTATAGAAATAAGAACATTCATCGGCTTGAGACGAAAGGTTCCAAGTTCAAACCCTGTCATGTACATTTTTTTTCTTTCTTTATATTTTATATAATTCTTATTACTTAATCGAATATATAAAAACAAAAATAATATTTAATCAAATTAACATTCAGAAATAGGTAGAGCTTCGACCAGCGAAGTTATTTTATGTTATTTGTATTAGTTGTATATATTTTAGTTATGGTATCACGTGTGTACGCATGGAGTAATTTTGTTGATTCTTTTTCTTTAGAGTTATTGTCAGAAATAAAAAAATCAACATTCATAGGACAATACAACACCTGTCCGCTCTGTTAGTAAACAATAATACATAAAAATCTTTGTACAGATTGATATTTTTGGTCCGGGTTCCTTTGCAGAATAGACCATCTGAGGTAAGGCCGATTCCGGGCAACGTTGATTTTAATAGACAATTAAAAGAACACATTTTGTTACCCAATCCGGGGAGCGAACGTGGACCACACGAAGACTAGTCCAACACTGGACTGCTAGACCACAGAGGCTACAATATACCCTATTTTTTTTCTCCCGTTTTGGTCCGAACTCCTTTGCATAATAAACCATCTGCCTTCCTGCCAGACAGCTCGTAAAAGGCGAGCATAGGCTTACCGTCACTAGCACCGTGACATCTGACTAGATGGTAAAGTCTCGCCACGACTCGCCCCAATTGGTACCATCGCTTTACCTATTCCTGTCGCCATAACGTCAGCGCTTACTGTTGATTTGCTCCAGTTCGGAGGATAAGGCAGCCGGTAAACTTAATTTGACTCAGGGCCTAAAATCCCGACCTCAGGTTGGCAACGTACCATTACCATCTTTGGTGTCTCTAGTCAGCGTGGATTTCTTACCATCAGGTAATCCGTGTGCTTATTTACCTTCCGATATGTACATCTTCACGCCCATATCCCCGAAGGGTAGGCAAAGCACAACCAGAGCATCCACGACTAGCCGAAGAAGCTAAATCCTATAACGTGATAGGTGGCAAGCATATCGTCAATCGAGCACATTTCCAATCCCGGACAACGTAATTTTTATAAGAAAATTCAAAATACATTTTTTCTAATTTTTTTTTGTTGCGTGACTTGAGGATCGAACGTGGGACTTCTAGAAGTCAAGTCCGACGCCAGACCGCTAGACCACAGAGGTCATAAAAAAAGAAATTAATTACTCTGTTATGCAGTACTTACGGCACACTATTGTTTTAAAACTTTCAATAAGGACGGTATAATATGCGTTAAGCGAAGTTTTGTTCGGAAGTAGTTCAAATGACTGCAGTATCGGAATATTATTTCACTTTAAATACTTTAACTTTATCAAAGCATTATGAAACTTGCCGACGGTTGCGGCACTTCGACTTATTTACTTTATAAAGGTTTTTATTCGAATGCAATTTATAAAATGAATTAATGTTTCTTTTATAGCTTTTTAGTGAGTTTTCCTAATTAATAACATAAAAAGACGGTTTGCACTCCGGGAGGCAGGCAGAAGTGAAAACTTCTATAGCTACACAGGACAGAAGTGAAAACTTCTATAAAAACTTGAATATCAACGTTGTGCATTTTTGACATTTTGGAATAGTTAGGGAATAATTTTGCACAAATAGTTTTAATTATCAGTGTGAAAGTACTATCATTCATGTAGTAGAATACAATATTCATTTATAGCGTTATCGTACACAAACATGACATCACGAACATTCGCGCAAGCGCCCTGCGCCGTATTTTTCGCGCAAGTGCCCTGCGCCGTCTTACGAAATTTCAGGTCACGAATCCAGACGCGAGTTTAGAAGTTTTTACCCATTCCAAAAAAGTGCACTATGCCTCCAAAGAAGTTTTCACTTAAAAATTATGTTGGTGTAAAAATAAGAAAAGTCATGATCCGTTGGTTTGGTCATGTGGAAAGAATGACACATGAAAGATTGACAAAGCAGATATACAATGCGAATAGAGATGAATGTAGGGACCTGGATAGACCTAAGCTGACATTTCACGATCTAGTTGCTAGGATATCATCGGAGGGTAGTGTCAAGAGTCTCCGAAACCAGCGTGTTTGTATAAAAAGAGTAATGAATTTGAGGAAGCTTGGTAGATCTTTATGGATCTTGGCTTTAGGCACTCGGTAGTATCTGGGTACCTCGTATGGGACTTGGCGTAAGGATGTGCATGTATGTATAATCATATATTTAAACTTTTATACTTTCCAAGTAAGCTTTAACACTGATAAAGATATATAATATTGTAATAGGGGTTCTAGACGTTTGTAAGTACTGGTTGTTAACATTTTATAAATAAATATCCCTGGATAAGTTACACAAATTGAATCTAACCCCAAAGTATTTTTTTATGATATTGGAAGGCAAACAAGCAGACGGATTTCCTGATGGTAAGAAATTCACGCCGCCTAGAGACACCAAAGGTGGTAATGGTGCGTTGCCAACCTGGGGCCGGGATGTTAGACCTCGAGCAAAGTAAGTTTACCGGCTACCTTACAGTCCAAACCGGAACACGTTATGACGTTGTGGCGACAGGAATAGGTAAGGCGGTGGTACCAATCCGGGCGAGTCGCTGCTAAACTCTACCACCTAGTTAGAATTCACGGTGTTAGTCTTTGCTCGCCTTTTACGAGCTGCCTGGCAAGGAAGGCAGATGGTCTATTCTACAAAGGAGCCCGGACCAACACGGGGAAAATTTTATGCATTTTGTATGCAATTGTAAGCAAATTTTATGCGTGTGACATGGGTACGATACTTATACACAGAAATACTTCAATAGATAACAGAATAAATTTAATAAACACACAGACCCGGAAATGCAGACATCTAAATGTTCATCACAAAAATGCCTGCCCCCGTTGAGAATCGAACCCGTACCTAGTGGTTAGTCGATGTAGTTAGCCGTGTACGCAAGCCACTCGACCAACGAGGCGATCATTGATTTTCATCCGTCTGCATAATATGCATAAACATATTAAAAAACGTAACCTCTTCTTAAGAAACAATCGGAAAAATAGCAGGTAGAAGGTATTTTGAACTGGCGTTATACTAAAAAAATATTTTCGTTATTCAAAGTTTGGTTGGCGGGCATTTGAAATGACTGCAATATCGAAATATTCCACTGCGAATGGTTTAAGTTTTCCAAAGCTATATAGAACTTGTTGCCACAGTTATAGCACTGCAACTCATTCCACTCAAATCTAGAGGTTTTCATTCAAAATGCATTTCATAACATATATTAATACTAGCGGCCTGCCCCGGCTTCGCATGGTTATGAAAAATACATATCAACCTTGCTCTTTATTCTCTTAATCTATTAAAAAACCGCATCAAAATCCGTTGCGTAATTTAAAGATTTAAACATACAAGGGATATAGGGACAGAGGAAGCAACTTTGTTTTATACTTTGTAGTGATTTACAAGAATAAATGAGCAAAAAGCTATCAATTCGACTGCATATTTGTTTGTACTTTTGTTACGCCAATAACGAATACTTTTTTTGATGGTTTTTGTTGAGAAAGATCAAGATTCCGAGGTGGACCAATACAAATTTTGTCAAACTCAGACTAGTGGTTTGTAAGTTATTTATACTATGTACGCAAAAGTCTGTTTATTAGGCTCTCACAGAGCCGGTGAGCCAATTTTAGTGAAATTTCATGTGTATAAGAGTTTTGAGTAAAAGAAACCTATGTTTGAACTCGAATCCTTAACTCCTATAAAGTACTTTAAAAGACTGGGCCACTTGCACATTCTCGGGTTACGGTTAATATTGAGTTAAACTGTCAAATATAAGGTGATTTAACCCTAGTTAGGGGCTAACTCAGTGTTAAATACTAAAACCAGGATCGTGCAAGTGGCCCTAAGGGGTGTGAAATTTTGTATGAAAACCCGAACTACTTTACGCTGACGAAGAAATTTATTTGTAAATAGTTTGAAATGCATGATAATGATGAAATTTTCGGGTACCATGATAATATTACTCTGAAACCAGTCGTCAGATCATCATAAAAATTTGAGACCACCGCGAAATAACCTTTGGAAAAAGGAATTATTATATTGCCAAATAATTAAAAAAGTTAGAGTCAGCACTAATGCACTGAAATGTTTTTTTAGCTTTCCTTTGTTAACCGACTTGTTGGTCCGGGCTCCTTTGTAGAATAGATCATCTCCCTTCCTTGACAGGCAGCTCGTAAAAGGCGAGCATAGGCTCACCCTCACTAACACCGTGACATCTGACTAGGTGGTAGAGTTTCGCAGCGACTCGCCCGGATTAGTACCGTCGCCTTATCTATTCCTGCCGCCATAACGACATGACGTGTTCCGGTTCGGAGGGTAAGGTAGCCGGTAAACTTACTTTTGCTCGAGGCCTAACATCCCGGCCCCAGGTTGGCAACGCACCATTACCACCTTTGGTGTCTCTAGGCGGCGTGAATTTCTTAACATCAGGAAATCCGTCTGTTGTTTGCCTTCCAATATCATAAAAAAAAGACTTTAAAAGGGAAGAGTTTCTCAATTGCACTGTATTTTTTTGTGTATTTGTAATGCGTTTACTAGGCAAACAGCCAAAACCAAATTTGATAGTTTTTTTAGGTCAAGATTTTAAGGTTGGTCCTGTATTAGTTTCCAACTAGCGGTTTTTGAGTTATATGAGTACTTACTATTGTATTATATTTTCACTTAAATTTCAAAATTTATGCGTTATTAAGTATGATTTAAAAACTGCTAGTAAGGTTTTGAAAAAAAATGCTATCTTTCGAAAAAAGAATTATCAAATCGCTATGTGGTATTCAATGAAATATTTGGAGTCCGTTTTTCCAGTTTTACTGCGGCTTAAGTGTTTAACTGTGTTTACTCTGCTCAAAGTTTTTAAATTTAAGATTATTGTGAAAATTATTTTCTGAATCTTCTTAAAATAATTTTCACAATAATCTAGAATATTATTATATAATATTATTATGTATTCTAGAATAGAATTTTGGAAATTTAAAAACTTAGCGATAATATAAGTTTGACGTAAATATACAATCAAATTCAATATTCATAGTTAAGGACGTCTATCGGCTCAGCTAATACAATATTAATCTCCACAGATGCCATATTGTAAATAGCCTCTCGGAAATGAGAATGGTGTTTGAAATTGAGTTCCGAGTTTGATTTCGAGTGCTCCGCAAACTGGCTCTTCACTTATCAATCTGTATCAGGAGGTGAATGCTGTTACCTGAATTCAGAGAACTTGAAACTTCTATTCGAAGAGGGTTAATAAGGTTTTAAGAAAACTTGTGGTTTTTACTTCTAATGTCCAATAGGAACAACTAAAATAAACGCTGGGATGATGATAATTTTAATAATAAAATTATCACCTCTGTAGTCTAGCAGTTCAGGTGTTGGACTTGACTGCATGAGGTTCGAATCCAGAGTCGGGCAACAAAAATAAAATTGGGTTTTGCCAATTTTCTAATAAAAAAAGTTGTTCGGAATTGGATATGTGCCCGGTTGGCGATAGGCTTGCCACTTATCACATTGTGGGGCTTAGTGTCTTCGGCCAGTGGTGGGTGTCCTGGTTGTGCCTCTGCCTACCTCTTTGGGGATATGGGTGTGAAGATGCTTTTTTTAATTTATCTCTGTGGTCTAGTGATCCGGCTTTGAATTTGACTTGAGGAGGTACCGGGTTCGGTCCCCGGGTCGAGCAATTAAAAATTTGAAAATATATATTTTCCAATAAAAACAACGATGTCTGGGATTTTAAGGCTACGGTTATCTCTTACCATCAGCAATGCCATGTGCTTGTTCACTGGCCTGTAACATAAAAAAATAAAGAATCCTGAACACAATTTAAACTTACGAATTATTTATAAAGGTTTTAAATGGAATATTGCAAGTAATCTCATAGAAATGAGAATGTGGTTTGGTTATCCGACAAACAGTCGGGGAGTCGAGTGCTCAGCAAATTGGCTCTCCACTGAACAAACAAGTATCGAGAGCAGGCCTCGGGGATGTGGTCACCTGAGATAGTGCTTATCTAGGCTGTACAGTCACAGATGTATACAACCACATTGCTATACATACTTGAACATAGTAAAAATGCAAACCGACTTTAATTTCAATAACATGACGTTTAAGGATAGCACACATTTAGACGGGCTGCAACTAGACGCTGTTCGTACATTTTGTACAAAATAACGCACACTAAGCCGGGCTGATTTGCGGGTAATTTTTGTGCGGCTTTCGCGGGCAAACTTGATGCAACCTACAGACTCTAAAGAGGAGAGTGATACCAATTTTAATAATTTGAATAGAAAGGAAATAACATTTTAAAGCTAAAAATGTGTATGACTACTACCAAAGGCGCCACTTTCCATATTTGAAGATTTCAAAGTAGCAACTCTATGCCACTCTTCTTTTTTACTTACTCCGGTACTGAATAACCAAATTCCGTCGTTGTATGTTACGCGGCCCTGTCTACTACAGCAATGCGATGCGCCTTCGTCAAACTTCGCCTCGTCCAAGTGTGCGCTATTCTTAAAATTGCAAATCGCCATTAATTTCAAAATTTGTTTCGTCGGAGTTAACAAATGTGTAACTGTTAACCTTAAACTGGAGACCCGGTAATAATAATGCATATTCAGTAATCTACATATAGAGTTTATAATAATAATAATAATAAATATCCCTGGACAACTTACACAAATTGAATCTAACCCCAAAGTAAGAAAATTATATTATGCTTGTGTTGTGGGTGTTGGTCAACGATATTATTATATAGAAATACTTAAATAGATACCAGAATAAATTTAATAAACACCCAGACCCGGAAACGCAGACATCTAAATGTTCATCACACAAATGCCTGCCTCCGTCGGGAATCGAACCCGAGCGGTTAGTCGGTTAGTTATATCAAAGACAATATATAATATATAGTAGACCTTCAATGTCATTGTGTAACCGAATTTTTAGTTCCTTTCTAAGACAACAGATGTCGCTGTGGGTATTGAATTTTCTTTTAACGACGATTTTTTAAAATTTATTTCTGGTTATATTCAGTGACAGGGTGATAGTGAGATCTAAATATAGAGTTCATAAAAATAATAATAATCATACCGCCAAGTAACCCTTTAAGTTAATTAAGGTTTGTAGTTTTAGAACTCTGTGATTATAGAAGATTATAATTAACAACTAGCTGCCTGTTTCGGCTTCGCTCGGACGGTAATTTTTTTTATCATGAAATTGAGATATAAGCTATCCCATATCTCAAGTTGGACCAGACTGCTCACGGTGTGCCAATTTAATTGAAATCGGTTATGTAGTTTAAGAGTCCATCGCGGACAAACATCGTGACAGGAGATTTATATATATTAAGATTGGTATCTTAAATATAACTGAATATTATTACTGAATTAAGACCTAAACTACTAGTAGCAGGTTTAGTATTAGGTACTATAGCAATCAAACGTGTACATATCAGGATAATTTTAATGGGTGAATAATTTATAGAATGAAATACAGCGCAAAGCAGCGCCATCTATTGTTGTATAAATTATGTAATTAGCAATTTGGCGTGAAATTGCAAATTAACTAATTTTATTTGGATAGAAGTAATTTAACCAATGCTCGCCTCTTACGAGCAGCCTGGCAGAATGGAAGATATTTTATTCTACTAAGCGGACCCGGACCGATACGGAGAGATAACTTAAAAAAA
>NJDD01008094.1:0-10114 GCA_002245505.1 Calephelis nemesis | reverse complement strand
AAATTGGATTTTTCCAATTTTCTAATAAAAAAAATGTTGGTCGGGATTGGAAACGTGCCCGGTTGGGGATAGGCTTGCCACCTATCACATTATGGGACTTAGTATCTTTGGCTAGTTGTGGGTGCCCTGGTTGTGCCTGGTTGTTCTCTACCTCTTCGGGGATATGGGCGTGAAAATACTTACTACTATAGTACTTATGTATTAAATCATAGATTTACGTTTTCATAATGTTGATTGATATTTGATTTAAAAAATCAGTATACATTATTTAAGTCTTACCCTATTTACTACAAACTACTTACTATAATTTTTAAACCTACTCAGCCAGGAGTAAAACGGAAAGACAAATTCTTCTGCAGTCATTTCTACCTTGAAATGCTTGAAAGAACGAATGAAGTAATGCACCAAAAATTTACAAAGTTAGTAAAAAACACAAATTTATAAAATTACAAAACTTAATTTACATCTATGCTCTCATTCTCTAATGAAACAAAATAAAAGAAATGGATCATTTTAGACATGTCAGATTAGTCAACTCACGACGTTTGTAATCAACGTTTTTCAAGGAATAGACTACATTATTTTATAAAATGTCCTGTACAAACTATTCTGTCTATACTATAAATCTTTCTTTTTCTTGCTATTGCTATCTCTGAAAGAAGATAGCGATAGCATTTAGTTTGGTATGTGCACCACAAAAAGAACATCGATATAATAAATGCTTGCCTAATGTTGTAACTGTTGTCATATTTTGTGCATGTTTAACAGTGTTTGTTTGTTCATTCATAAATTACCTTTGGTTCCAGTCTCTAATATCTTCCTCTATAAAAATCCTAAAACCTTACAAACTACCAAATTCTGAATAGTCCTACATGTCCCCAACTAGTTCAAATTACTCCAAACTTCTCTACTGAACGTTATGAAAAGCTCTGGAAGTTTTGCAACATTCTAGTTTCTTGCGCTCAGAACTTCAGCTCGATCCATTAATACACACGATAGCGTATTAATTACTTGGGAACTAGCTGCACCTGCGGGCTGCCTGCCATAATGACGGGGAGGGGAGTTTCTAAATTGTTGCTAACGAGAATATTCTAAAGCTTTGTGTAACGAAATGCAAAATCATGCAATTGCAGAATGGTTTCTGAACATGAATATCAAACAGTTCTTCTTTCTTCTTTTAAGTTTTGGCCTTCACGTTAGTAATTTGCCATTCGTCAAGTAGAAATTTAAATCAAATTTTATATCAATTTTTAATCCTATTAATATTATAAATGCGAAAGTTTGTATGTATGGATGTATGGATGTTTGTTACTCTTTCACGCAAAAACTACAAAGCCGATTACGATGAAATTTGGTATGTAGGTAGCTGAAGACCAGAATAACATATAGGCTACTTTTTATCCCGGAGTTCCCGTGGGATTGGGACTTACGCGGGTGAAACCGCGGGGCGCAGCTAGTCAATTATAATTAGTCATCAGTCATAAGTCGTCAGTAAGTCATGTCAGGCTCTTTGGCAAAGCGGCGGCCTGTGCGGCGGTGTGTGCGTGTCTTACTCTTTGTTTTGTTGAAAAGTCATAACGGTTCCGCGAAATTATTCACTTGTGTATCTATCTCATTTATAATTATTGAAAATGTTATATTCTATGTTAAACAGTGTCTATTTTTGTAAATTTTGATGCATAATGGTGTATTCATTCATTCATCAGTAGATTTGTTTATAGGCAAGGAGTTATAGGGAACATTTACGGAAGAGTAAAATAAGTTTATTTTTCATGGTAAAATTTAGATTGGCGTTAATATTCTGTATAAAGTATCTTTAATGAAGTTCCATAAAATATACTATTTTGTATATACAAAATAGTATATTAGGAGCATATGCTCCTTTATCTTACCTTTATCTTTGACTAGTCGTTCGGAACTAATGCTCTATTCTAGCTTATTAATAAACATACGAGTATACTAAAGTAATAGCAAAGTTCAGATGTTAGTCTGTATCACAGTCTAATAAAGACTGTACTAGACAAGTAACACAAATTGAATTTAACCCCTAAGTAAGCAAATTATATGCTTCTGTCATGGTCAACGATATTAATACATAGGAATACTTAAATATATACCAGAATATATTTAATAACCGGAATTTCCGGACCCGGAAATGCAGACATCTAAATGTTTATCAAACAAATGCCTGCCCCCATCGGAATCGAACCCGAGCCTCGCGGTTGGTCGGTGTAGTTCGGCGTGTACGCTAGCCACTCGACCAACGAGGCCAGGTAGTATCTTGGAGTACTTTACTCTACCTTTATTCTTAAAATGGTTAATAATTTAAAGGTAGGTACCTAGTTCATTTATACATATAATAAATCTGTAGAAGGGTCAATTCTGTACATTGAAAATATTGAAAAATTAAATAGCAGGGCAGTGGCAGTGTTACTGGATCGATACCAAACCAAAATATATGATTAAATTTTTTTTTATCCGTCTGTATGTTCAGGCATCACGTGAAAACTAACAGTTCGATTTCGATAAAACTTGGTATAATT
The DNA here is from genome assembly GCA_002245505.1 of Calephelis nemesis. Lineage (NCBI taxonomy): Eukaryota > Metazoa > Arthropoda > Insecta > Lepidoptera > Riodinidae > Calephelis > Calephelis nemesis. The sequence goes on along the minus strand of NJDD01008094.1, from coordinate 7,571 downwards.
ATACCTTAATATCCTGGGCATAAAATGGGATACTTTTTATCCTGAAAAAATACGTGGAAAAAAATAAATCTTAATTTTTCACTTTTATCACGCGAAAACCGGCAACCGCGCGGACGGTGTCGCGGGCGGAAGCTAGTTCAATAATAAAACTTTTGCAGAATTTACATTTACGTGTTCATTTTCTTAAATTTAAATTTGATAAACATGATAAAAACATAATAAACATATAATAAAATATACATAATGTCAGTTTTCTTTATGTAAATGCCGGTTCGTTAGGAATCGCATCCTAGCCTCGTTGATACCTATCCAACTATTTTGAGGTAAACGCTTGTACTTTTCCACTATACAGTTTATTTAATACTTTATGTTACACTACAGCCAACCAGTTTCACTTCCTACAACATCATCGGGGCTTTATAACTAAAGATAAAAAGTCTGTTTTAAGTTAACAACCAAATAAGTACTGAAAGTGTATAGTGGAAAAGTACAAGCGTTTACCTAAAAAAAGGTTTATACAATATTATAACTACCTAGCCTAATTTTCCCTGACTTTCGAGTAGAATATAAAATTATGTGTATGAACCAAAAAAAAGAACTTAAATGAAGTAGGTATGTATGATTTTATTCGATGATTTCTACAAATTACTACTCAATCTACTACTGTATTGTACAGTGAATTGTTAGTAAAAGACCCTTCATAAAGTTAGTTAGTTTCAAGTTTGAAATGCCTACTTAGTATACCAGGTGAGTCTCAGTCTAGACACTCTAAGTCATTACTTAAGTTGCCTTAAATATTCTAAGACCAAACACTCAGGACAGCGAAATAGTAGAGTTACTTCTTTAGTTTATTAACCAATATTTGATTCGTTTCTGGTGCAACATGTAATTTTAATTATTATCTCACTACAATCTGATAGGTTTTTACATTTATGTCCTGTCACATTTCACAAAACATGTTTTGATAAATATAGACTAAATTCCAATCTGAAGGTAATTAAAATAAAATAAACATATCCGAAGGAAGGAAAATGATTTGTAACAAAGGTTTTTAAAAGTTATACAGTAATTAAAGTTTTGATACAGTTTTTATATTTTTTTAAAAGGCCGCGCCGCGGCGCTCATATCAACTAAGTGGTAGGCAGAGGCACATCTTGGATCCCATGACTAGCGGTAGACACTAAGTCTCAAATGTGATAGATGGCAAGCCTATCGGGGACATATCCAATCCCGGGCTACATCACTTTTTTCATATCATTAGAAAATTCAAAACACACATTTTCTACTTTTTTTGTTGCCCGACTCGGGAATTGAACCCGGGTCCTCCAGATGTCAAGTCCAACTCCGGACTGCTAGACCACAGAGAAAATAATTCTTGTTAACTGTAATGACATTCTATTATAAAGTAGCTTTAATGTATAAAGTATTTTGATACTTCTATTAATGTCTCTGAATTGAAAATATTATTGGGCATAGTTAAATTTATGTCAATGATTAGAACTGCAATAAGAACCTTTTTTAAAAGTTCCTTTCTGTTTTTCGAGTAGGTAATAAAAAAGTTATAAAAATTAGTTAAAAAAAAGGACCAATAGAATTCGAATAAAACTAATTCTAATTATCATCTCTCAAACACTTACAAATGAAATAAAGAATAGAATTATCAACGGTTTACTTTTTGTTCAGATGACAGGTTCCCGGGGATTCATCATCATCATCATCATCATTTCAGCCATAGGACGTCCACTGCTGAACATAGGCCTCCCCCGTTGACTTCCACGTCGACCGGATGGAAGCGGCCTGCATCCAGCGAGACCCCGCGACCCTCATAAGGTCGTCTGTCCATCTCGTGGGTGGCCGTCCTATGCTTCGTTTGCCGGTACGTGGTCTCCACTCGAGAACTTTTCTGCCCCAACGGCCATCAGTTCTCCGCGCTATGTACCCCGCCCACTGCCACTTCAGCTTGCTAACCCGGCTGGCTATGTCGATGACTTTCGTTCGCCTGCGGATCTCCTCATTTCTGAATCGATCTCGCAGGGAAACCCCGAGCATAGCCCGCTCCATAGCTCGCTGTGCAACCTTGAGCTTGTTTATCAGGCCCACAGTAAGAGACCACGTCTCGGTGCCGAAGATCATCACTGGTAACACACACTGGTTAACCCGGGGATTACAAAATAGTTTATAATTTGCTAATAACAGCTCTATTCATTTCTTTGTTCTTGTAATGGCCGTAAGATACAACGATGTAGATTACAGTGGAAAACTGTCGCGTTATTTCGCTGACAAGAGAATTTTACCAGCTAGCCACAATATCGATTTTGAACCAACTACTAAAAGGAGGAGTATTGTATCTTCACGCCCATATCCCCGAATAGCCGAAGACACTAAGTCCCACAATGTGATAGATGGCAAACCTATCGCCAACTGGGCACATATCCAATAACGAACAACATTTTTATTTATTAGAAAATTGGAAAACCCACATTTTCTTTTGTTTATAATAAAAAAAGTATCTTCACGCCCATATCCCCGAAGAGGTAGGCAGAGGCACAACCAGGGCACGGCCACGACTAGCCGAAGACATTAAGTCCCACAATGTGATAGGTGGCAAGTCTATCACCAACCAGGCACACATCAATTCCCGAGCAACGTTTTTTTAATTAGAAAATGGAAAAACCCAATTTTCTTTATGTTGCCCGACCCAGGATTCGAACCCGGGACCTCATGCAGTCAAGTCCAACAACTGAACCTCTAGACCACAGAGGCGAATAAATTACATATTGTTTATATTATACATACAAATATATTATACAAAAATACCCTTTTTTATAAATTCGTCTTTAGTTTTTTTACGTTTGTTACTCGCTTACTTTTACTACATTGGTTCTATTTTTAAAATATAGACCGGTTATCCCACGTAAACTTTATTAAGATGAGACTAGAGATTTTTGAGTTGTACTCCCATATATTATAATGCACGAAGTTTTGATACAGGTACCTCAAATACGTCGAGACACAAGGTAAGAAAGTAGTCACATGACCATTGCATTCAATAGTACAATACAATACAATAACTCTTTATGGTGCACCAAATACAGAGAAATTACAAATACATCAAATAAAACTTAAATTATAAGATACACGAAGGCGGCCTTATCGCCAAGTCAGCGATCTCTACCAGGAAACCTTCGAGTATGGAACAAGATATAGCGGACTGTGTAATGATGCTCTTAAAAATGTACCTATATAAAAAAATGCATCTAATACTAAACAAAATAAATAATCCTAAAAGCAGAAGCCTGTTTTAATTGTAGGTTTTAGAATTTAGAACAAGGGCGTCGCCAAGGGGGGGCAAGAGGGGCAGCTACCCTCCCCTAGATATTCTAAAATAGTTGACAGATATAAAACAAACAGTCTTATGCCTTTAACTTGAGTTGTTTGATCGATTATTCTTGTACTTTTAATACTACTTAAATGTATGCGGGAAATGAAAGGCAAGTCAAAAAGTCGAGGGTATGAGGGTCCTGGCGTAACCTGTCGTTCATATTTTTCTCTATCTCTGTATTAACTTGCCCCCCTCTAGGCCATGGCCTGGCGACGCTCCTAATTTAGAACAAGCTATAAAAATATTAATCACAGTGAACGCAGAAAGTGACGCTTTAACATACTCTTGAAAACATTCATATTTGGAGCTCTCCTGATATCTACGGGAAGAGAATTCCAAAGCCTCACTGCTTTCGAGGTAAAAGAACGGTTATAGGAAGTAGGTAGTACATGATATATTTAACTCAAATACCATTAATCGGGTGTAAATCAAATTTATATGGGACTTCAAAGATTGCCTTGAATTACGGTTAGCGGATACGCCTAATTTTACCGATCAACCGCAAGCCTCCGGTTCGAATCCCGTAGGCATTTGCGTGATGAACTCAAATGCTTGGATTTCCAGGTCTGGATGTTTTTCTATGTATTAGTATCGTTGACTAACACCCATAACACAAGCATATAATTTGCTTACTTTGGGATTAGATCAATTTGTGTTTGTTTTATGATATTGGAAGGCAAACAAGCAGACGGATTACCTGATGGTAAGAAATTCACACCGCTTAGAGACACCAAAGGTGGTAATGGTGCGTTACCGACCTGCGGCCGGGATATTAGGCCTCGAGCAAAATTTAATAAGTTTACCGGCTACCTTAGCCTCCGAAAATCATTACGTTATGGCGGCAGGAATAGACAAGGCAATGGTACCAATAGTGGCAAGTCGCTGCGAAACTCTACCACCTAATCAGATGTCACGGTGTTAGTGACAGTAAGCCCATGCTCGCCTTTTACGAGCTGCCTGGCAGGAAGGCAGATGGTCTATTCCGCAAAGGAGCCTGGACCAACACGGCGGAAGCGTGTAATTTGACCAGGTACATTTTAAGCAAACCACAAGATACATTAAAATGGCATTGATAATTGTAACTCAAAAACTCAGTAGTTGTATTTTTAAAAGATGTAAATTGAGAATTATCAAACCGCGATGTGGTAGAAAATTGGAGTCAGTTTTTTTGCAGTTCTACTACAACCATATTATGATAGACTATGAACGTACCTAGGTATATAAATTATTTTTTTTATTATGGCCAAAGTGTTTCCCTGTATTGATCTGGGTCCGCTAAGTCGAATAGACTTGCTGTAGGTAAGAGGCGAGCATAGGTTAAACAGGTCATTACATAAAGACCAATGTGGTGGAGGCTATGCATCAACTTATCAAACCTACGCTCCTGCATAGCATTACCAATAAGACCACTGGTGGTAGAGCGGCGTGCTGCAACTTTTCGGGGAAGGGATAATATATCGCCTTAAGTACCTATTCCTGTTACCGTGTCATGTCATCCGGAAGGTAGGGTAGCCAGTAGACTTAAGTAATTGGCCTAACATTCCGGTCATAGGAGGATAAGAGAGCGACGCACCAATGAAATCTATGGCGTCTATATCTTATTCATAAGAACCTTTTCCTGACAACAACCTACACAACAAACAAAGAATTAGCAAACTTGGTCCATCCGTCCGCAGGCGAAATGCTATGACCACACCATGCGAAATGGCGAAGTAATTTTTAATAATTATTCATAGTCCATTCTTTCAATTCTTCATAGTCCAAGCAAATTGGTCAAATGTAGGCAAATTTGGTCAAATCAATTTCAAGGCTTCTTTATTCACCTACAGGTTGACCTCCACCAAAGTTAAGCACTGCGTACGCTCTGCCCTCTATCCCGAAACTGGTTTGAAATATAAAAAAATGTAAAATCAAGAGTAGTAGAGTATTTATTCCCCTACAATATTTAAAATAGGTGAAAATAGCAGAAAGCTCATAAAAAAAAGAAAAAAAAGTACTTGCACTAAGACCTGACTATGTCTCATTTCGAAGTGAACCCCCTAATTTGCCTGGGCTTTATTCCTTTCATACCGGTTTATACCAGAAGGTTCACCAACTTTGCACGGTCATTAATTTATTCCTGTCGCACCTGTTTATGTAATTTCTGGTGCTGTTTAGAAAGAAAGAAAATTATTTATTTGCGGAATATGTGTGTAAATGAGATGTTACAAACATATTAAAGTATATCAACATATTCTACTATATTTTGGTGTGCAAATATTTTAATATTTATAAATAACCTATGCTTTAACTTTTAAGCCAATTGTTTTAAACTAGTTTAGTTATTTTATACCAAAACATTTTAAAACTATAATTAAATTAAACCCTGTCTACCGTAAGGTAAGAAGTAAACTAAGAAACTGTAAGATTTTAAAACTGAACTGTGTGCTCAGAGGTGAAGGGAAGGATACCAGGTCAACTTACAAAAAAAAGTATTTAGCAGAAACTAAGTTACAAATTACCTAACACAAACTTCTGGCCTCCACACTAGGCTGAGTCTATTATGTGTTGGAGAAGACACTTTTCATATAGGTAAATAAGCTTACGGCTAGTCGATCTTAATACAATTATTTTTGAAGTTATTCTTCTTTTGGCGCGTTAGGAAAAAATGATGAGGGTAAATTTTTACGATGCGCGCACACCGTCACTAAAAACCGACATGATGAAGTTAGCTATAGATAACATTTTAGTTTTTCAAAAAAAGGAAAATAAGGAAATAAGGAGAAAGATTTTTATTTTAATAAGTCGAAGAAGTATAACTTCTAACGCGTGTACATAAGTACACACACATTTTTTTTAATTACTATTAATTTAATTATTTACTAGGTATTTTAAATAATTGTTAAGTACTTGCAGTTAAACTCCGTCTCGCAAAAACGATTTAATGTGTTAAAATTAAAAATATAGCTTTCGGAACCTTTATAAATAATAAAAATAAAACATATCATTTACCTACCTACTTTGTAATATTTTTTTAATAAACAAATAATCCACAGAAATAATTCATTGATTATTATTTATCTTTAATGTCTTCTAAGTGCCTAGTCAGTAGATAGATATTTAGATATTTCTTGATACCTATGGCTTAAAAACTATGAACTTTAAATATTATGTTGTATTAAATTTACTTATCTCTAATGTTATGAAAGCTAAAATTCATTATTATTAGAATTTTTTTCTTAAATTAGGTGACTACTGATCTGTGTCAAGATAAAGCTGGAAGTACCTGCTCCCATGCACATTCTGCTTGACTCTTTCTTTCTTTAGATTTTGGCCATTAGTCAAGTAGAAATTTGCATCGAGTTTTACATCATTTTCAAGTAATGATAATAATTGGTTGGCGGGAACGGTCGGAGGGGGAAGGCGCGCTTTTCGAGGGTTCTCTTCAATCTTTAAGCTAAAAATGTGTAATGTAAAAATGTATAATTTGTAAATTAATTAAAGTGTAAATATTACTTAGTTGTGTGTAAATGTGATTTAGTAAATAAACTATACTAGTGAAAGACTATTGTAGTGTTTTATCACGACAGAAGAGGCAGAGGCCTGAACAAGAAAGAAAATTGAAGACGAAACTAGAAAAAGACATGAAATATTAAGATATGGGTTTATTACATAATATTATAAGACTAGTATAAAATATAGAGCTAAAAAAAAATAATAAAAATACTTTTTGCACTGTCGTAGAAGTTTTGGCGCCAACACGAAAGAAAATGATTTTGGTTTTAAGAATTTTAGTTTTATAATTTGTGTGAAAATAATCGTAATTCATGGATGTGACATACTATAAAACAAATTAACGGAGAAATTACACATACATACGTTTACATAATATGTAAACTACAAGAAATTAAAACTTAAGACGTATTGAAGGACTCAAACAACCTTAGTCTTAGTGAAGGAAATGACTTTTATAAACGGGAAGACAATTATGTTAAGAAACTAAAGAAATGAATTTAAAATTTTATTATGAAAAATAATTTATTATTACATAAGACGTGGCAGCATGGCCTAAAAGTCTTAGCCGGCCCCAGAAAGGGGCAAATTAACTTAAAAAAAATATTCATCACTCATAAGTCGTCAGGAAGTCATGTCAGGCCATAGAAATAGGAATATATAAAGAAGTGCAACAATGTTATATAGCAAATTTAGT
>NJDD01008093.1:27671-39414 GCA_002245505.1 Calephelis nemesis | reverse complement strand
CCCCATTGGACTACAATAAAATAGCCAGGGTGCAACAAAATGACAAAGAATTGCAGTCATTGTTGCAATCAAAGAATCTACAATTGAAAACAATTAATTACAATGACTGTACACTGCCTATACTGCGAAGTATCAAAACAATCAGTATGTTTCGTATTACAGCCTATAAAGCGATACACGGAATCAGTCACGCTGGCACAAGAGGTACGAGAAAGATGATCGCGAATAGATATTTCTGGCGATCGATGAACAAAGACGTAAACAATTGGACTAGGGCATCTGTCGATTGTCAGAAATCTACAGCATCTCCATGTCGACATAGTTGGTCTTTAACATTCGGTCAAGGATACAGATATCTATTGACAATGATAGATTGTACTACGCGGTGGCCCGAAGTTGTACCCTTAAAGGACATCACCGTCTTCAGCGTGTCCGAAGCCGTTTATGTACAGTGGATCACTAGATTCATCAAGGATCAGTACGGACCAATGTCGTCTGTTTTGAGTCAAGACTTTTTGCACTGTTAACCAAGCGACTGGGCATCACCAAGATACGCACCAGTGCATAACATGCCTACGCCAACGGGAAAGCGGAAAGACTACACCGGGGCATTAAAGCAGCAGCCCTTAAGGCGCGAGGAAACAATCACAATTGGGTACAAGAGTTACCTACAATCTTAACGGGCTCAAGAGCAAGTTTGCAAGATGACACACAACTATCTCCATTTGAAGTTATACACGGAACGACAATAAAACTACCCGGAGACTTCTTTGAGCTCACGAAGTTAAACATTCCCATCGATGCAACCTTCCATCAAAATTTAAGGACTTATCTAAGAAATTTGTCATCCATCACAAGATATTCCCGCCCCTGCTTTTCAGTCGTGCTCCCACGTTTTCCTACGCTGCGATCACAGCAAAAAACCCCTGACACCATCTTTCTCTGGTCCATGCCAAGTGGTGGAACGAGGTGTTAAATGTATCAAAATTAAGATCTACCAACATCAAAACAGTGACAATAGAGCGCTTAAATCTGCATTTTTGGTACACGACGATACTACAACACAATACACTACGACATATAGAGGCGAAGCAAAACAAAATAGCAGAAAAGAAATCAAACTCATTCGTTTAAGGAATGATACTGAAAACAAACAGAGAAGAACATGATCCGGGAGATTAGTCAAACCCACGGAACGCTTTCCCAATACCTGAAACTCATTTTTGTGTAAATCGAACGCGTAATATTTGTGGGCACCACCTCCATAACTGTATAATATTTGTACATAGCGCTAACCATTAGCTAGCCAGTGTATTATAATAATATATTCTTGTCCTACTTGTGTTTCTCATTAAGTTATAGAATTATAGAAAAAATATGTACTTGAAAGCTGGCACGATTTTCTGGCATTTCTGGCTGGCACAATGTAAAGAAGTACATTTACTCATTCACACATTCATTTATGACATAAAAGCCGGAAAATTTGAATAATAATTTGTTGATATCACTGTTCCATGTGACGTTAACCTCGTGAAAGCTGAGAAGGAAAAATTGACAAAATACATAGACTTGGCTCACGAGGTGACCGACATGTGGGATGTTGACTCAACAACTATTGTATCGTGGTCCGATGGTCGTATCAGTAAACGGTCTTATAGCGAAGAGTCTCGACCAACACATTAAGAGACTCGCTCTGCAACCCTGGGTTAAGGGCCGGCTTCAGAAGCCAGCAATTTTGGGGACGGCAAGCATGGTGCGGAGATTCATGTCTCCCTGACCACTGACGGTTTAGTAGTAAGACCACCGTCTTTGGGGCTCTACTTTTTTTGTTCATATTTTAAATATCTTAAATGTATAAACTTAGGAAATAAAAAAATAATGACAATAAATGATAAAAATAATATTATCGTTTGTTCACTCAGCACAATGTTGTTATCACATATTTTACAGTATCAAGAACTTAAGCGAGCAGTGTCAGAGTCTGGAGCTTGTATTAAGCACATAAAACGGCTATGTTACGAGTCACCAGCGCTCTTCCTCCAATCGACACTCTTTGGATCTTTTATATTTAGTCATCGGTGAGTAACATCCTTGGTAAAGTTACATATATTATATTATTTAGTCTTACTTAATTTTAAACTATTAACAAAAACAGTAAAATTAATGTAAAAATACTTCTGTGTGTGTATGCGTGCGTGCGTGCTTGCGTGTTTCTGGGTTTGTGAATGTGCAGAACGGAATGTGCGGGTTTGACGGAACTTTTCCTTAAAGCACGACGTTTCCATACATTAACGTAAGGATCATTTTGCATTTGAGAATATTTTAGAGTATAGTTTACAAAATAAAAGCTTGTCTTCCTGTGAGGATTTCCCATTTTTGTATAAATCTACCGTCGAGAATCGATACAGAAAACCAGCAGCCACTTTATGTTTTATTTCCTGGGCTCTTTCAACACAATTATATGAGGTGGGTTTTAGCCGTAACTCCCCACGAGGTGATACAATAATTTACTAGAGACAGGTATAGCTCATAGTTACTATGTTTATAATCTTTTTATTAGTTCTGTTTTACGAAAAATTTCAAATACGTATATTAACTTCCGTAAACGAGACCCCAACGTATAGTTTAAAATTTAGGTATTAGTCTATGATGAGGCCAAGGCTGATGGAGTTTGCTGATTAAAATGCGGAGCAGGAGCAAGAGATATTTCTCCTGTCACATGAGTGAGCTATATATAATGTTTAGTAGTTTAGTGAATCAGGGGGCAGCAGATTAGATTAATTTGCAAATTTATTTAGTTTTTCCTACGTTTAATGCCACTTTATTGTACTGTAGCCAATCAATTTTTAAGCCCATTTAATTATTCCTTAATTTCTAAAACTTCTAATGATTTCAAAAGTTTCAACCCAGGAGTCGCCTTTAAAAAATACAGCAGCAAAAGTTATTATTTTTGCCATAGGAATTGTACGCGTGCAAAGATCTAATATACACGCTTAAAATAATGTTGGCTCAATAATGCTACCCTATACCCTATGTGTAAAACAAATTTCTTAGCTCTACTTTCTTTTCTAGAAATAAAAAGGCTTTTTATGTTTTTATTTATTATTTATTTATACCCTATTTAAAAATCGCTACTAAGGTTACCGCCAATTTTTACTTGCCACCTTCTATCAGTTAGGGTAGTCTTTGAATGATTTGAAATTAATTTCTCTCACTTCTTCTTTCTCAAGCTTGTGTATTAGGCGTGGGATAGAAAACTGTTTCTATCCCACGCCTTTCTATCTTGACTTCGGAAAGGCGTTAGAAGGCGTTAGATACTGATCAAACGCCTTTGCGAAGTCAAGAAATACTGCCAAGCATTTTTTTTGTTTAATCCTGTAATTACTGCATCAATAAGTTTTTGTACTGCATTAGGTAGGTACTTGTAGATAATTTACCACTGCGTATAATAAACTGATTGGATAAAACATATATTTTTCTCTAAGAAATTAATAAGTCTGTTATTCATCAGTCGTTCCAAGATCTAAAATAAAATAGGCAATAGTGAAATAGGCCTGTAGTTACTGATGCCGTCTCTATGCCCCGCCTTATAGATTGGTTTTATTATAGCTGATTTAAACGCAGAAGGAAATATACCGCTTGAAAATGATAAATTACAAATATGAACGACAAAAGGGATGAGAGTTTTCTTATTATTATATTAACAGTATTATCTTCATCTCTTAATATTTTTGAAGTGATTTGATTTACTATAACTGCACAGTTTTCTTTTAAACCTGAAAAAACTTGAAAAATTTCTTAATTCGTAGATGATACCCACGCTATTGAGCTACATGTGAGCTACACATGCTAGTGAGCTAAAAGGAGAAGAAACTGTTGAGTTATAATCTGAATCAAATAAAGTGTTCGATGCATGACTTATTTACTTTGAAATCTGACTACCAACGTTAGTGAAAAAGTAATTAACATTATTAATATTATTTTTTGGGTCTTTTAGAAAAGGTAAATGGAGTGGTCTTCCAATTTATTAGTACCACTAATTTGTTTGTACCATTGATCATACCAAATACCACCGTCACAAATACCCTTGACACTGTCGATTTTCTGATTATCGTAACTATATTTGCCTTTTTTAAATATTTTATTACAGTAATGTCGATAACGCTTGTAAGTAATTTCAAGTGTGTTGTTATTTTCATATTTGTTTTCAGTTTTTTATATAAATTGTCTCTGTTTGTGATGCAACAAAAAAATCTACGAGTAACCCAGAGCTTATTTAACCGGAGTCTACTAGAAATTTTGGGCATTTTGTACTTTGTTTAATTGAGGAATTTAGATTACTTATTAAGTAGTATGTAGCGTAATCTGTAATAAATAATCTGTAAAGTCAACGGTTTTCAAATTTACCTTATAAAAGATTTTGTCTAGTATTTGAAAGTTTATATACTGGATTACTTGTTCCTGTGGTCGAGTTGATTTTCCAGGGGGGGACTGACTAACAGTGATCAACTACCGTTCAAAAACGAAGCACTATGCATGTAATTTAGTCTTAATAACAGCACATGGTCAAGTCATGTTTTTCCGTGAGTGGGTTCCGGGTGCCCTGGTACCATACATTGGTTAGGAAGTAGATTTAAGTGATCACGTGACCGCCTGTCGATAATTTGGGATACCGCCACATAATATGACATTTTTGTAGGAATTTGTACGGGATAGTAAAATATCTAACGATTCTAATAAGCTGTCAACATTAATTTGACTGGGAGGAATTCATCGAATGTAGTTTTATCAGACTATAGTTAGTCAGATCAGGAATATTATTATTATTGGACTTAAGCCAACATTCTGTACGAACTAAGACACCTGCGACCTTTGGAGGAGTGTCATATTACAGTAAATGCTACGTAAGTATATTCTGGAATATTATATTGAGCTTGTGTTTGCATTCGTATATATTTAAAAAAGAACAGTTAAAGTTAATCGTGCCTGTAATGTTGTGTACATTCAAGTAATGTAAAACTCATAAATCATAAAATTTGTTAGAATAGATGGATGTTTGTTACTCTTTGACGCACAAACCACTAAACGGATTAGATTTTCAAATATTAATGTTCATAATGTTTTCAGAAATTAATTACTTGATAGCCTAATCCTACATTTATTTCCACAATAACAATTTTATGTTTTATTTTCGATTTTTTTAATGGCAATTTGTCCAACAATATTAAATCCGCTAGCAAATATTAACTTTTTTAAGATCGTTAATTATGACATGAAAACATTACTGCTAGCTGTCACAATTGACGTTATGGTACCAAATTGAATGACTTATACGTCACAAAACTGCCATCTTACAGTCTTGTAAAACTATCCTAGAATAAAGTTTGTTTAGAGATGTCATAGTACAAAAAGTCGATGTAATATTAAAACATTCCTGATTTAAGAGCTTATGGTAGGCCCCCTGTACCTACTTCCAATTGATATTCGAAATTATCTAAATCGCCATCTACTTTTGTTATTCACCTATTTGTAATGACATCGGCTTTCTGACCCAGGTGGCAGTTTTTTCTTTGCTTTTGAACACATAGGCTAACAGCATTCCATAGCTGTAGAGTTCAGAATCAGAATCAGAATAATCTTTATTCACATGAACCATACAAGTGGTATTTGTGCGCGTCGATATTTTTTTAAACTACCACCGGATCGGAATCGCGGCCTCATACTAAGAAGATCCGGCGAAAGAAACTCAGCGGGCTTGTCTTTTTTCAATAATAATATTTACAACATAAACTAGACTAAAAATACAAATTACTATCTGATTTTAGTTACTTGACTAAGCCTTTCAAAAATGCTTCATTTTTTAATTTTTTTTGGCGTAACAAAACAAAAAACTGTACTAACGAAACTATACAAGTGCTTCCATGTACTTACTTATTGTTACCGTCGCTTTACACCTTTAATACAAGAATATAACTTGCTCACTATGGGGTTAGGTCAACTTGTGTAATTTGCCCAGATTTTTTTTTTCAATTTGAAACTCGATATAAGAAAATATTCAAGTATTTTCAAAAGGACCACCTTGGAAGTACGTAATTTTAAATAACAAAAGAAATTTGAATTTGGTTCTGAAAATCCGGAAAAAATATTTACATACCTACTTACCTACTAAAATAAAAATACACAAAAACATATGAGTCGAACATGCCATAAGTAATTACCACATCCTCCTTCTTTCGCTGTCGGTTAAAAATTTAATTCACCGCCATTCGAATTTTCTTTATACATTTAGTGTTGCAGTATCGAATAAATTTTTATTTTTCTTTTTTAAAATTAAATTGGGAGGTTACCTTAACCTCTTAAAATAATATTAATTCAATGATACAAGTTATCATCTGAAAAAGAGAACCTTAAGACGTATGAAATCACGATGCTTTTATGGGTATGTAGACATTTAAGAACATGGAAATGATACAAATCTAAGCGTTCGTTACCATGATGCCCTTAGATGGAGATAATACGTATCAGACGAACATCTGGCGTACATTGGTATGAAGCTAATTTTTACTTAGCTTTAGCGGGTCCGCGCAATTTGAGCTCTAGCAGCTGGTGAATAACTTTTTACTTTTTTTAAGATACCTATGCAATAACTATCTTTTAATACCGTCTTGAGGATCTCCTATGTTTCAGGGTTTCCTACAATTCCAAGCCAATCTTTCAAATCAATTGTAATTAAATTATGGGCCCATTCGCCATTATATATGGCAATATATAATGGCGAGATATCGCCAAAAAATATCAACGTTATTAGACTATGATAACATGTAGGTAAATAAAAATACGGTTTTATTTTTAAGTAATTATTTTTTAACCTTTTCCTTCATAGTCTTTAGCTCTATTTTAGTTTTATAGGTACCATGTTAAATGATTGTTGGGATGGCGTAATTATACTCCACTTGAACTTTTGCAGCATTTACAATAGCTTTTTCCATAATTAAACGCTCAGTATCTCCATTGTATTTTTGTTGGTCACAGGACATACCAAATATAAAATACCTCATTTGACAGCCCTTTGGTACACTAAATTAAAGCTCGGTGAAGTTGCATAAAATCGCGAGATTAGCAACAATTTAGTCATTAAAAAAAAAGGTACACTAAAATACACCTACTGAATAGCCCCGCTGCTACCATTTCATAAAAATGTTTTAGAAAAATGTATACAATGACTCTTGCGTTTGACATTAATATATTATTTTCTGGTAAACAATAGGTACAGTTGTCATTTGAAACATCAACAAAAGAGTTAAAAAAGTAAAATTAAAACAACTTCCAGCTAACAGTCCTTTTTGCCTTCTTGAATATTATCGCTGTATTTATAAGCTTCTTGATTGCTGCCAGTTTTAGTAATAGCTAGTATATGATGTATATGAATGACATTCAAATCGCTTCAAACGAAACGACCCTTTTATCTCTTCAAAAACATGTGTCGTGCGCGAAAATTTATTGTTTCGTCTTTATATACTTATTGGATCCGGAGTGTGCAATGATCATTTGCGAAAAGTCTGTGCGAGAAACGTCTTCAGCAGGAGACAGTTACAATTACACAGAGGACAAGGGGGGAAATGTTGCTAGACATGAAGACCACCAAAACCACTAACATTAGGATATCATAAAAGCGCCGTACCTACAACTTGGATGTGCCAAATATCGCAAAACTAATTGTCGCGCTAAACATTACATTTCAAAGAGTTAGTAAAATGACGTTGAGGAAGGTTTTTTTTAAGTAACCTGTAGTGACATGTGGTGATTGTGTTTATTTTTCGTATTTCTGTTAAGTGGTAATGCTTAAGAGATAATATAGTAATAAAATGTACTGTAAAATGTCAATAAAATTGTGTCTGTACATGAAGTTGATTAACAATCGTTCAGCAATAGTTTTGCGACGGTAATTTATTTCTTCCAAAAGTGTGTAGGTGACATTATAAACGTATGACGTAGAATAACGTACATGAAATTGTTTCAAACAAAATTTGTAGTCAGCCAACGCCTTTGGAAACTTTGATTACTACCGACAGAACCAGTTGTGTTAAATAGTGCAGCAGGATCTGACGGCGGTTTTTAATTTTACAAAAAAGTTATTACAAAAAATCGGAATTTGTGGTCTCTCTAATCTAATTTCTGTCTGGTGATCGTTGAAACGTTTGGTTTGCAGGTGGACTTCTCGTCTACGTCTGATGGCTGATACATCAGACCAGATGCCATAAATGGTTTCAGTAAAATCGTGAATTCGCTGACGGTGAAAATTATTGGATTCTCAATATCTGTTTATGTTAGAGATTTTGTAAAATTTTGCTTTAGTATCTTCGTTTACATCACTTCCTCTCAGCAATTTAAGCTCCAGCAATTGAGGGACCACAAATCCGGTGATCGTTTACTGAAGCCTTTTTGCGATGCCAGTTTGGTTTCCCAACATTACTTACCGACCAGGCAGAGACCAGTGATTCCTGATTTGCTCAGGACGCTGGAAGCCTGAAAGCTTAAAGTTTTGACGAAAATTTGCCTTTGACCTGGTGGCTTTTGTGTCAGCAGGAATGGATCTGTGGCCAAAAGACATAATATGTAAATGAAAGAATTTCGCCTCTCGGAAACTTCGTCCCTTAATGAAAATTGTACTTCCATATAATTTATCACCAGTGATGAGTGTGCGGTTTCCGAAAATATCTCACCTGAGTTGCGCAAAGTGGTTATTCAGCGAATACCAAGCGATGGAGTCAGAGACGTGGGCGCTGTTTTTCCCGACCAAAATATCGGGCGCCGCCCACGCCCGCCCGCCCGCCGCCCTGCACTGCACTTATTTCAATTATTCACTAGTAAATTTAACTTTTAACTAGTTTTTCTAGCGGATGCACCTCCATTTGTTATTTATAGAGTTCTAAATTAGATACCATGCGGATAGTAGAAATTAAAAGCGCCTGGTGACCCTCTCTGAACCCGGTCCGAGTGCGGAAGTAAGGACCTCGTATATTATTACTAGACATATATGTACATATAAAAACCAGACAACGTAGGACTTGTGTGTTCCGTGAACACGCCGTCGAACCACGAGGAAAGTAGAGATGAGATTTGTCTGGGAAATGGCGACAGTATTTCATAAAACGCGAATTGTGTGACAATGCAGTGTCAGTGTTAAGGATGGAAACGGCAGTGGTAGGAAGACGGCTTCTGGAATGTCACATTCAAATAAATATACTAAAAATATACCCTGTGAGCCGGAACACGAAACTTAGGAGCACTGTAGTTTTGGTGGCAGAAAAGTCGGTGCTACCAAAAATCAGAGTTAGTCGTCGCAAGTAAACTAATACTCGCCTTTTACTAGCTGCTTGCCAGATAAGCAGCAAAACGGGGAAAAGACAAGTTAAGGGCTGGAAACCTGAGATGAATTATTTATTACTTGCTTACCGTACAGTTTACCGTAGCAAGGTGTTCTCCAATCTCCACTTACATTTCGATCTCCTTCAATGATGGAATTTACTCCATCCATTACACAAATCTGTCTTCCATCTAACTTATAGATGGAAGGTAATGGCCCGAATCCCCCGACGCCAGTTCGAGACAATAAACTACTGTACGTGTTCCATAAATTTGTTTAAGCACACATTTGTTTTTTCCAGTCCTAAATAGAAGCAATAGCAACATATACCTCCTGTAGTAGTACCTCCTCATGTACCTCCTGTAGTACTCTTGGAGTATTCTAAACTAAGCATTACACATAACACACATTAATATGTTATACTTATAACATTTAACGCACAAGTTCCGTCTATTCCGGGAGCGAAATGTAAATAGTTTCATGTAAATGGACACCTTTCCCACAAATGAGCTTCCCTGACGCACCTACTGCTCCTCCTGCTCCTGAGATGCAGTTAAGTAGTGTAGTAGGTCGTTCGTACATCGATACGGAAAATATGAATACCTAATCGTTCCATAAACAGAGTAACCCCTCGGATTATAGCTGGAAAATTGATGTATGTCATCATGAGATTCATTCCCCGACGCAAACCGAGGGGTGTTAGAAGTTTGACATGTCTGTGGGAGCGTGTGCGTGTGTGTGTGTGTCTGTGTGTGGACGGATTTTTCTGAGTTTTTTTCCTAATCGAGATGGTTCTTAGCTATAGTTCCAGGCGTTCTATGTCTATGTAGAGCTAACACTAACAAGTGGTGGTACAACTGAGCTGTGGTCTGATGATAGAGCTCGTCAATAGGAGACGTAACCCTGGAATGCCTACTGCCTACAGCTGGTAAAACCACCAAGTTTGGGCTCATTCAATTTGCCTTAACTAGATCTTTTAAATTTTCTGATGGCGAGGACTTGATGACCGAACTGTGAGATGACCAATGGGTCAATGTTTAAAAATTACAATCTTTGCAGTTTGTCTAAAGAAAAATCACTGTGGTCGTTCAGCGGTCCAGGTGCTGTACTTGACTTGATGAGGTTCCGGGTTCGATACCCAGGTAGGGAAACAAAAAGAAAATGTATATTTTCAATTTCCTAATAAAAAATAATGTTGCGCGGGATTGGGTATGCGTCCAGTTGGCGATAGGCTTGCCACCTATCACATTGTAGGACTTAGTGTCTTTAGCTAGTCGTGGGTTCTCTGGTTGTGTCTCTGCCTACAACTTCGGGGATATGGGCGTAAAGACACTATAATATGCACCTACATACGTAGTATGGTGGTGTAGTGTGGTAAGTTAGTAGATATATAGTAGTATAATATGGCTATACTTTTGCATGTGTTGTGAGATTAACTCAAATAAACCATGCAGGTATGTGTCTACTAAATATGGTGCAACAGATATGAGAAGCTCAACTACAATTGACAACAGAGGTGAAGGCCATGTGAATGTGTATTTATTGACGTAGCTCTACACCTAGGTAATGGGCTATCTCCCGAACGTAGGTACGACACCATCTTGCACCGACTCTGTTGGGGACAGGCCAGTGCTCGCTTCTTCGCCTCACACTTAGTCAAAAGATTTTGCCACAGTGTTATGGCTGCAATGATCGTGGTATTTGGCGATCCATCATCTCTGCCTACCCTAAAGGAACTCGGCGTGAAGACCATGTGTGAGTACAGTCGCCGCCACTTCTCGGAATCACAGATTGCGTCTGTACAATGACGTACCGTTATATTTGTGCAATAACAAAGATTCCAAAACATCTTGCTCAGTTTTATGAGCGGTAAATTTAGAAAGTTAGCATCCTAGAGCAACGCAAAATAATTTGAGCTGATGCCAAATAAAGGGGGCAGTTTTCCAAGGAGATGTGATCACCGTCCGGCTGCTCCAGCAGCCGCCATTGTGTTGTGCAATACTCGAGCGCCACATCGGTGGTAACACCACAGTACCAACCTCGCCTCCGGTCTCAGTCTGCCAGTGGGGCTGGGCAGCTGCAGGTGAAGCGCGGCAAACTTTGCTGGGAGCTATGTATCGTTGAGCAAAATCCACCAGCAGTAACTCATAATTTAAGGATACATTTTCATACGATTCAGACAGGTAGAGCGAGATCTGAGTAAAATTTAATTGTAGATACAACTGGTTAAGGTCTTGGGTATGATAGTTGAGATATCTTGTGAAAGTTGAAGTAGCCGTCGGAAGTAGTCGTGTGTCGCCGGCAGCGGGTTCGGCGCCGTCACTCAGCTATAATTAGGGCAGTCCGAACGATATTGTCCGTGAACCGACGTACACG
>NJDD01008093.1:5867-27661 GCA_002245505.1 Calephelis nemesis | reverse complement strand
CACCGCCTGCCGCAGCGATATTATTATACGCAGAGTATTTCTGTGTCATACACTACACTACACTACACATTTAAGACTCGTCCCGCTGCCACCACATTACTTACTTTATACCAAACGAAAACTGTATTCTTTTATTTTATTTCCAATTTTTTTCTGACATTTTTAGGATCATTCTCAACCCGTCCTGCATATAATATATGACTACTTTACTTCAAACGATATGAAAATAACTGACATAGAGATAGGGTACAGTCGTACGTATAAACTTCCATTTCTGTTTGGTGGAGGTAACACTTTGATAAATATTTGGTAACGGACCTTCTCGTATGTTTAAACCAAATTTTATATCATCGTAATAGACAGATGCACTTTCCTATTACGTACCTATCTAATCCCTACTAATATTATAAATGCGAAAGTAACTCTGTCTGTCTGTCTGTTACGCTTTCACACCTAAACCAGTGAACCGATTTTGATGAAATTTGGTACAGAGATAGAATAGACCCTGAGAAACAACATAGGCTACTTTTTATTGCAAAAAATAAGGGAGAATGGGTAAAAAGAGGGGATGAATGTTCATATGGAAATTCGTCATTTTTTAAGCTGTAACAGTGAAACTTTGTTGTTAATAGATTAAACAAATAGGTAAAAATAACTACGAGCGAAATACCTGTTTACACCTGGCAACCCAAACGTTATGCCAGGAAAATAATAGGCAACCCTCCGTTTGCATATTCTATAGGCTGTGAACTTTCCGATAGTGTTAAATTTTGTTGTTAAACTCAATGGTGAAGTTTAAAAAGAAAATTGATTTTTCAATTTTTAATTAATTATAGCCTGGTCAAGATTTTGTCAGACAACCCATGTTTTTTATAATTTTTAATAAACTAAATTACCTATCGAATAATTTTTATCCATTAAACAGATCGGTGAAGGTCGTTGTTATATCGGATCTTAGACCAAATGGTCACACTACAGACAGACTGACAGAACAGACTGACCGTTAAATGTCTTTGAGGGATTTGGAGATATTTACCCAGACGCAAGGGAGGCTCAAAGTAGAATCATTTTTAGAAGGTTTAATAGGAATGTTTTTTGTTAATGCAGGATTCTATTATGTCCATACGTTACAGTATAAAAATCCTCCTTTGATATTAATTGGAAAAATTATTAAAAAATGTCAGCATTGTTATCCCTCAAAATTCAAAGATGAAACGCACGGTTGTGTTAATGGTAAGGTATTATTACTTTTGCTTGGTGAAACAGGTAAGCCGCTTAAGTCTCTTTTATTGTGCAATTCTGATGAATCTCGAAGATTTTTAAGCAATATGCGTCGTTTGGAGTAGGTAGACAAATCATTATGCCAGGATGTTCTCCCACATTTTTCTGTGCAAGGTAAAATTTATCACAGAAACGGTTTATACTAATATTAAAAAGCTGAAGAGTTTAATTTTGTTGCTACAATTTCTAAATGTGAGTTGCTGAAGATATCCCCGAAGGGTTAGTTCCGCCTAACTGCACAACCAGAGCACTCGTGACTAGCCGAAGACATTAAGTCTCACAATGTGGTAGATGACTGTCCTGTAGCCAACCGGGCACTTATCCAATCCCAGGCAAGTGGCAATGTTTTGTTGGCCGGACCGGAGATGGAACCCAAGATCTCAAGAAATAATTCCGAAGACGGACGGTTAGACCTCAGAGACGATATGTATATTTCTAAAATTTCGAAAAAAAAATCTGTTAGAGGTTTCCATAACTTGCTATACAGTTTAATTTCGCAGGAATTTCCGAAGTGCACATAAAAATGTAAACACAATAATGAATTCCTACTATTTATCTGAGGTGAAATTAGAAAAGAGAAAGTGTATGTTCAGTTTTGACGGCAAAATTGCTGAATTAATTTTAATATTTACAAAAAAATTGATGAAACTTTGGATAGCGATATACCTATGCTACATTTTATCTTAAAATTTTAACGAGCAGTGTTGGAGAGCTAAATATCAAATTAGTAGACTAAGCGGGCGAAGCCGCTGGTAACAGCTAGTGATAAATATATTTATTGGTTTACAATTTACAGTAAAAAAAGTACACAAAAAACGGGCACGTGACATCCTCCGCCACGCCACGGCAGTTGGTTAAACCGCGAGCTTGGCAAAACATTACTCATTCCAAAAAAAAGGGGGACGGGGTGTGAAGATGTATGTAGGTGTGTAACAAAGTCTACATCCAGATACACCTGGTGTCAAACTATGTACACAATATGCAATAAACAAATGCGTACAATTGGGTAGGTAAGCACATTCCGTGTTTCAAATGACAAAAGAGATCCGGAAATGGTAGGTACGTATTAAGTAAATATACTTTGTCATACAAAAAAATTATATATGAAATCGGATTGCGGATCTATGAATTATAGCAAAGTTAATTTTTTTCTTTTTCTCTCTAGCAAGGCACCTACAAATTCTATACAAATAAAAATATAACTTTAAAAGTCCGTTTATTTCACATATTACTTATTGTACCGTATTTGAGACAACGTAGATGAGGTCGGTAGTAGGTAGGTAGGTAGGTAGGTAGGTACTGAGGGATACCTGAGTTGACGTATCACGATCAAATCGGCGAGGGTGATGTCACACGAGTCTCCTACACGTCGGCACCTTCGCTTGTCAGATCTGCCAACACTGTAAGGTTTGTACTCTCTGCCTACCCCGTAAGGGACTTGGTGTGAAGGTATATAAAAGACACGTATCGCGTCTAAACACTCGTAATACTAAAATGTACTCCCTGTAGGGTTACTCTTAAATCTCGATTTTATCCAAATTGGAAATTGTATTCGGATATGTTATTTTAGGAAGGTACTCTTGACCACAATACAAGTGAACTATTGACATTTAGTTAATTATAAACAATAAATTATTTGATGGGATTCCTTGATTGTTTTAACTAAATGTTAATAATCCGCTAGTACTATGTTCAAGAGTACATAAAATGACATATCCGATTCCAATTTCCGATTCACATGATATCGTGGTTTAAGAGTAGACTGAACGGTCGTATGCCCTACACGCACACGCACACGCACACGCAGAAGAGATCCAAAAAAAAATACCGGACCTGCGTTTTTAGTAACCTTTTATCCCTTTGTGAACCAAAAAGGTAGAGGAAGGTTAAAATAAAAAAAAGAATAGTTATGTCCGAACCGAAAGCTGCGCAGTTCATCATCTTCATCAGCATCAGTACAGGTTATAATCTTATACAATTATTTTTAAAAATTGTGAAAATTTATATTAACTACGGGTCAAGTGCTAAAATTTAGAGTCCATTTTGAACTATTGTTAAGAGTATATTGTAAGGACATTTGTTAATACTCGTAAGCAGAATCCAAAAAAAGGATGTCGCTGAATATATTTATTTCTCATATTATATTGTACTAGATATGAGGCATAATTATATTAGATTAGGTATTTCACGGGATTAGGTCGCACCTAATACAAAAATATTACATTATCGTTCCACGGAATCCACCTTATCCCGTTCCCATAGACTACAAAATATTAAATCTAATACCTGAGTGAATTTCTCAAGCGAACATTTTACACGTCTAGGCTGAAAATGCAGTACTTAACGCTACGACCAAGATATTTTTTGTCCAAATTAAAGAGACATGTAACTAAATGAAGTCATTTAAATTATATTTGTAAAACTATTCGTTTTTAAGAAAAAAAAACAGTAAACAACGAATTTTCAATTTCTGTGTCTTGTCCGCAGTTACTTTGAGAGACAATATTTACCTCTCAGGAAAATAATCACCAAAAAATATAACACAAAGCATTTTATTCGTGTTAAGTATTAGTAGACCTACAATAAAATAGGAAAATTTGAATTTTTAGACTCATTGTTAATATCTACGTGTCAAAGTTAGTTTCGTCCAAGCAAAAGTACCAATTTCTATGGTCATTTTAGTTCACCGTCTATACTTCCATGTGATAACTTTATACATACACTAAATCCCTGCCTGACAAGGCTGAGTCGTGCGCTAAAATGCTATGTAAATGGTCACCATCTCGCTACGTCTTCCCGCCAAAAATGTAAGTACATGATTTCAGTCTACTCTGAACAAAATTATGCAATCTCTGTGGTTAGGTTTTAATTGCTATTTTAAGAAGTAAAAATATGACTTCTTTACGTGTTAATAAGCCTTTGGTACATTTTTAAGAAAATAGTAAAGTATTAAATAAAACGCTGTTTTTCCAATTTCCGTGGACTAATTTCGGTGGTTTCCGTGGCTTCTGGGTGTCCACGGAAATTGCACGATTCCACAGAAACTATTTGATTCAATTATTATATTAATGTTAAAGGAGTTTTACAAGGAGATATTATTTGTAATGCCATAATAACTTTTCCCGAACTTACTTAACATAAGACATTTACAAACAGAGAGAGAGGGAATAGTAGGTATTTAATTTATTTCAAAATCAAATGTAAGAGTTTTTATGGTTATAGCAGTAATGTATATATATTTTATATTTCAGCAATACAAAAAAGACAAAAAGCAGAGAAGAAAGGTTAAATAAGAAGAGCATTAAGATGCAGAGCAAAAAAGATGAGAAAAAAATAGAAAAGGGCCCTTGAAACCCCAGGAATTGGGGAAAAAATCAGAATCATCGCAAAAAATGTACCCCTAAGTCAAATACCAGCACGAGCTGCACGTATTATTTCGTATTTACTATAAACAACAAAGACAAAAGAAGGAATAAGAAAAGCTTCAGGAAACGAGAATAGTATAAATAAAGATAATAATCCGTTTTGAATATTGATTCCACCAGAGCTTAGTATATATATTGTCTTAGATTCAACTCAAAAGCCCTTCGAAATGCACATCTCAAGTACACTCATATGACTTTGAACACTCTAGATGCCAATGAACGGGCTCCAGAACATTCTTTTAGAAGTCTACGTTTAAGAAAATCATGCTTTCAAGAAAACCATCACAAAACTCTAGCAGAGCTCAAAATATCTTTTCAATTCAGCAAGCCAGTAGTCAATTTCCCTGTACATTACCTGTTCCACTTATATCTCCTAGTGTAAGTAGCACAAATTCTCCTGTTTCGAATAAGGCAACATGTTCCATATCCATCCAGATCATCATCCAGATGTGTCAATTAATTCCAAAACATTAAAACGAGATATAAATTCACAATTTAAAAAATATCAGAAAAATTTGCTGCAATTTTGATGTAAAAAAAGATATTTTGAAACATAGGAAGGAAAAGAAACTATTCAGAAAGATATTACAGACACTAGAGCAAACAATTATTAAAATAAGTCCTAAAAATAAAATGATTAGCCGTCAATAAGTCCTTGTTTAAAAACTAATTCAAATTTATTAAAAAAAAATATGAGCATGATAAAAATACTCGTTTGTCTCCTGGAAAACAAGACTACATTACTAGACAAGTACTACTTTTACAAGAAATTAAAGCTCTTGCTGGTTCTAGGTACATCTAACATTTTCCGTCAGCACAGTAATGTAAAAGAATCTAGCGTCCACGGGAAACACTTAGGTTTCTATGAATTGCCAATCGAAACACTGGATCATACAATAATCAGAATCACACACAATCAGCATCGAAGAATATGGGTTCCAGCTATAAGACGTCTACTACTCATAGATATATAAGATCTGAATTATTTCATGTTGAAACCATAAACTTATCTTAAAACAAGGCCATCATACAGGCAAATTCTTCACACGAGATTCCTTCCAAGGTATTGACAGTGATATAATGACGGAATACAAAAAAAAATATTTAGACATGTCAGTCTAAATGGTTTTTACTAACATTGAATAATAATGCTACTAACATTGAAAAACCCAAAGAATTAGATATTAGAAACAATATAAACATATTCGACAGCGATGATAAAAATATTTTCTAAATACTTTAATATTTTGGTCATGTTTTAAAGTAATTATTTTACTAAATTGTTCTCACTTTGTTACATGAAAGATGACTGATGTGTAACTTTGGTATTTTTGTGGTTTATCTATAGATTCAGAACCATGGCTTTTATTGGACTATTGAATATTTAGAAACGGATATCGATGTAAACTATATTTCTTCTGACAAAATTAAACTGACTTGCCCATTTGTGTATATTATTATGTGATAATAAACTTAAAGTTGTGTAAAGCAATAATTTTTTAAACAAGAACATTGTCAAAAGTGTTCTGTTTTATTTTTGAGATTGAGACGTTACTGTTTTCAAAGATTTATTTTGATCATTTCTTTTGATTAGTTGCATAATAATCATGTTCTTATCAGAATTAATTATATCGTATAATATGCATTAATAAATTAAAACTTTACTGTTTCTTCAGAAATAATAAAATTTATAGGAGGATATATAAATCATAGGAGTAAGTAAATAAACAACACTGATTTAGTCAAGATTTGGTTTTGTGTACCATACCTACAAGGGATTTATTTTATGAATGCTTATCCATTCAAATTATTCATAAAATTTGATTTAAGTTTTTTCATTAAACCTTTTTTTTATTTTCAAAAATTAATCTTTTTATA
The DNA here is from genome assembly GCA_002245505.1 of Calephelis nemesis. NCBI lineage: Eukaryota > Metazoa > Arthropoda > Insecta > Lepidoptera > Riodinidae > Calephelis > Calephelis nemesis. Next base: position 21,077 of record NJDD01008093.1, on the reverse strand, counting down.
TTTAATTACTAGCATTTTAGACAATTTCAGTGGACGTATGCAATTTCTGTGACAGCAATACTATTTCAGTGGCAAAAACATAAAAATAAAATTTCTGTGACATGCCAAAATCTGTGGTTAAAACATCGCCCACACATCCCAATAGACGCCTATTCTTTATAATTTTGCTTTGAAACAATTCTGACAAATAGCTGAGGTGCGGGGAAGTGAGGCACTGCTTTATTATTGGCCCCAAAGAGAATATAATCACTACGTTTTAATTGGCCCTTGCAATGAAAACACGTCATATCCTTATTTTTTAAGTTAATTTGCCCTTTTCTGGGGCCGGCTAAGACCTTTAGGCCATGCTGCCACGTCTTCCGTATTAATTATTTCATCATTAGTCACATGTCTTCCGTTAATTATTCTTATACAGTCATTAGTCACTATTTACAAAGTCACGTCAGGCTCTTGAGTAAAGCGGCGGTCACTGTACAAAACCTGACTTTAGGAGATTTGGCGGCAGCGAGGAAATTAACGATACACTAATTTCTTCATGATTATTTCATTTGTGCACGTTCACTGAACAAAACTAAACTAATTCCCACCTAAATTAACTAATTTCACTCAATATAAACACGAAAATCAATAATTATGAAAAAATACGACCATCTTCATTCACGATGGCGCCAAAACTCTCATATTCTTTTTCTTTCTTTAGGTTTTGGCCTTCACGTTAATATTTAGCCATTAGTCAAGTAGAAATTTGCATCGAATTTTATATCATTTTCAATTAGTTATAATTTAGTCATCAGTCATAAGTCGTCAGGTCAGGCTCTTGGGTAAAGCGGTGGCTCATTACACAAGCTCTCTAATAAGATTTGGCGGCAACGAGGAAATACACGATACCCCAATTTCTTAATAATTATTTTATTTGTGCTCTTTCACTAAACAAAATTGTACAAAATGCCACCAAAATTGACTAATTCTACTCAACATTAACACGAAATTCAATAATTATGAAATTATGAAAAATCTTTTCTCTCGATGGCGCCAAAACTCCCACGTCATATTCATAAACAGATATGTAAGATTAGGGATGAGACATATTTAATACAAAACAATATATTTTATCGATATGCTTATTTTCATTTTATAAAGTGCGACATGGTAACGGATTATATCGCATTTTGGTATTGCACGTCACATCGCAGCTATGCAACTCAACGTCTCAAGGTCACACATTTTTGCGTAATATCCGTACTTGAATATATTAGCTCCTTACATCTGAAATTGGCGTTTTGTGGGGGACGAACATAAGTCGAATATATTTAATGTAATATACCTAGGTATTTATTTAATCGAAGCATGAACCATTGTGTCCTATGCATATTTGCCATCTCATAGGCAATTCATTGATCCCTCTACCTACTAAAAAAACATTCGAACGGGAATCAACAAAATCTTAGAACGTGGTTTGGACTTGTAGATTTGCACAATAGGCCTTACATACCGACCATAGTACAGCAACGCACCTGTAACGTCAATGGTATATATAGACCATTATTATCTGTTACCATTAAAAGAGCCGTGTGCTTGTTTGCTGACTTCTCACATAAAAAAGACTAACTATCCAGTAGCCAACTCAAAAGTACGTAGAGTAATAAGTTTCTGTCAGTGCTTAAATTTATCGATAAAATACGTAAATAACTACATACTGTACCGGTACAAGACTGGTATCCTATTGAGGGTAAATTAAAAAAGAATGTCGATAAAATAGATTTGCACATTAGTCCATCACTAGCTGTATGCAAACGAAAGTGATAGCTTGATAATCACATGTGTAAGAAAGGGATACAAACACGCATCTAACAATGACTGACCAGTATATGACGAACTCCGATAAACATCAAACAATTTAAAATGTAATTTTGAATGTTATAATTTTTGATCAACCTACGGAAAGCTTTACCATCTTTTCGGTAAATTGAAGTGCGGCTGTCTTTACCGTACCATTTAATTGAACAAACAGTCATTTTTAAATTTATTTTTTATATTTTTTCATACAATAACGCGACAATGTTTACAGGTCACAAACCTGGTCGATGCTGTTCATATCTTTTTAACTTTTAAGTAATAAGCTACATAAGAACAATTACACTTATGTGTTGACAGAAACTGGTTGCTTTACATGCGGCGTCTATACTCTTTATATATTCTATATTCTACAGTAATGAAGCATATTCACTCTGATATCCCCGAAGAGGTAGGCAGAGTCACGACCAGGGCACCCATGACTAGCCGAAGACACGTCTTAGTCCCACAACGTGATAGGTGGCAAGCCTATCGCCAACCGGGCACATTTCCAATCCCGAGCACCTTGTTTTTTTATTAGAAAAATGAAAAAACCCAATTTTCTTTTTGTTGCCCGACCCGGGATTAGTAACCGTGACCTAATGCAGTCAAGTCCAACAACTGAACCGCTAGACCACAGAGGCGATAAATATCTATAGTAATGAACATTTGTTTTTGGTTATCTATTTTCATTACAAAGACAGAGTCTATACTTCTTATCGTCGGAGCTTGGTGGAATTCCATTCTTGATGTAATTTATTTAAAAACACTTGTACTTTCCACAATATATTTTAAAACTTCAGTTGTTATATAGCCCTGATGATGCTTGTATAGCGAAACCGGTTGGCTAAATTATAAAAATAAAAAATAATAAAATATATTGTGGAAAGTACAAGTGTTTTTAAATAAATTACATCAACAAAGACAGAGATTTCTTAAAAACACGGATATTGTCCATCAACCAACCTATGGATGTAGTTGTGGACGGTGTAAATGTACCTATATACAGCTTTGTTCCCGTGGACACAGTGTTTATAATGTTTTGTTATTGACAAATTAAAGCTCAAAAATTACAAATATCGACGTGAGATCACTGAATAAGGTCCTATCAATAAAACAACAGTTAAATAATAAACAAAACTACTTACAGTTATAAACAAAAACTTCACAAATAATGCCTTAAAGTAAAAGCATGCCTACATTAAACATTAACATTCAACTTCGCTACATTAAAAAAAATTAATTAACTAAATTAAAAAAATACTCTTAAGTATGGCTTTTTTCCTTAAAACTATAATTATGTTACAACAGTTTGATAGTAAACTGAATCTTCGTCGTTATTTAAAACAAATACATAGGGATTTTCCTGTACCCGTAGCAAAAATACTTTTTTACATTTGTGGATAGTGGGACATCATCTAGGTATGTCTTCGTTTTATTTTCTGTGAATTTGAGATTATCTTCAGATTTCACTGTCCTGTAAAAAGAAATCGTGTAAAGCTGTCTGGATATGTTAATATCTATTATAATGTTCACATAATATTTCCAAGTATTTCTTGAATAATAACGAGCTATTATGTTGAATTGAATTTAGAATAGAAGAGGAATGAAAGATGAATTTGAATTTAGAATGGAAGAGGTCCTATTTAAAGTGTCTAATTCAAGGACTAATGTTATTATCTGTGGTGACTTCGATATAAACATATTAGAATCATCATCGCAGTCACTTAAGTTTTTAAATCTCTTTAGATCACACAATTTGCACAGCATTTTCTTTGAGGCCACTAGGATAACAGCTACAAGTGCCACTTGCATTGACAACATATTTACAAATATGAGACCTGTTAATAAATCAATTGTTGAAGAAATAGATTCAGATCACTGTGGGCTATTCGTCGAATTGCCACGAAGCATACAAAAAGCTCAAAGAAAAGATATTATTTTTGTTCCTGTTAATTCTAATCGTTTAAAAAGATTTGAGACAGTGTTAATACAAGAATTACCAAAGTTGCCGTATCATGATGATGCAAACCTTTTACATGAATCATTATTTACATTAATACAAACTGTACATCATCAGACTTTTACTCTTAAAAAAGAAAGTAAATAGTAATCACAGATCTTTTAGTGAATGGGCAACATTGGGTATTCACAAAAGTAGATAAAGGTTATATAAGTTATATTATGAAAAACTTTCAATCACAGCACTGTATTTAAAGAATATATAAAAAAATATTCCAAAAATTTTAAACAAGCTTGTAAGATTGCGAAATCTAGGTATCTAAAAAGTATTGCTAAAAACTCAACAAATAAAATAAAAGCTACTTGGAATATTTTTAATTGTGAAACGGGAAGAAATAGAATTTTCAATAATGAATACCACTTGATAATTGAAGATTTGGACATTGAATAAGATTTAAATGTAGCCACAGAGTTTGAAAAGTTCTTCAGCGGCATTGCAGCGGAAACTACTAAAGCTCTCAGCTCATCACCTAGTGCTGCAGAACCATTGCTGAAGCAATATGTTGATGAGTGTAAACATAGTTTTGAATTTTCGTTTGTCGATGCGTCAGATATAATAAAAGTCTTTAAATCATTAAAAATTAAAAATACGTTAGACCTATGGGGACATTCTCTTAAAATTATTGCTTCAGTAATAAATGTTATCGCTCCATATTTAGCTGTAATATTTAACTGTTGTGTTTGAAATGGAGTATTTCCTGATCTAATAAATCTTAGTAAAGTTATACCTATATTTAAATCTGGAAGTTCTTCTGATCCCTCCAACTACCGACCTATTTCCGTTCTGCCTACCCTGAGTAAAATATTCGAAAAAGTTATATTGAATCAAACGTTACTACATTTTAACAAATTAGGATTATTTCATAATAAACAGTTTGGTTTTACAAGGGGTAAATCAACATTCGATGCTGGTGTGGAATTATTGAAGAAAATTTGTTAGTATTTGGAGGATTTTCAAGATGCAATCGGGGTGTTTTGTGATTTGTCCAAAGCATTCGATTGCGTAAGCCACGATACGTTGATCAGGAAACTGCGCCATTATGGAATTAGAAATAGGCACTGGATCTTCTGATTTCTTATTTGAATGGGAGAATTCAGAAGGATGGTATTAATGGTAAAAAATCGACTGGTGCTGCTGTCACAATGGGTGTCCCCCAGGGCTCTATTCTTGGATCATTTTTGTTCCTTGTATATATTAATGATTTACCTTACTACGTAAGAGACAAACACGAAATTGTATTGTTCGCGGATGACACTTCACTTATATTTAAAGTAAAAAGACAACTGGGTAAGTATGACGAAACGAACAATGCGGCGTGAGGCAAACAATGTGAGGCAAATAGATACCAACGTACAACTTAATGGGAACAAGCTGGACCTTGTAGATTCTACTACGTTTTTAGGAATAACAATTGATAAACTTGCAATTAGATTAAGCTCAGCAGCGTATGCTGTTAAAAAAATGAGACAATTAACTGATGTTGAAACCGCTAGGATGGTTTATTTTAGTTATTTTCGCAGCATCATGTCGTATGGAATTCTTCTCTGGGGGAATTCTGCCGAAGTGAATACTATATTTATTTTACAAAAGAGAGCCATAAGGGCAATTTATAACCTAGGCCCAAGAGTTTCCCTGAGAGAAAAATTCAAAGAAATCAAAATTGTAACTGTAGCATCCCAGTACATCTTTGAAAATTTAAAGTATGTTCACAGAAATTCAAGTTCATTAAAAAGAAATTGTGATATACACTGTGTCAATACTAGGAATAAAAATAATCTTGCTGTGCATGTGTCTCGTCTCCACAGAGTAAGCAATTCTTTCATGGGCCTATGTATACAATTCTACAATAAACTTCCCACTTATATGAAAGAACTTCCAATTAATAAATTTAAGAAATGTCTTAAATGTAATTTAAATCAAAAGGGTTATTATAACATTGCTAAATATTTAACAGATAAGACTGCTTGGGATTAATTGCTCCTCATGCCAATCTCTTATAAAATAATATCATTACATAAATTATTGTAAATATATTTTAAAGTAAGAAAAAAAGACAAGCCCGCTGAGTTTCTTGCCGGATCTTTTCAGTGTGCGGCCGCGTCCCGATCCGGTGGTAGATTTATTATTATATAGACCCGTCACAAGTGCCTCTTGTAGGTTTATGTGAAATAAAGATGATTTAATATTATTATTATTGTTGTTGTCGTCTATATTCCATAATCCATACATCTTACTCTAAATTTTTAATATCATTATCCTTACTTTTACATTGTCTTTCAAGTTTTACTTCGTGGCACTAAATAGAAATAAAAAAAAAATATCAACCGAAATTCTAATTTCTGCATTAATAGCCTATCCACATTCCACAGGTACATTTTGAACACTCTCCACAGGTACAAATCTAACTTAGAAAAAGTAAAATGGTAATGTCCTGAAAAATTACAAAATCGATAGGTATACATTTAATGAAAGAGTTGCGATCGAACCAATTTTTTTAGTAGTTCTAGAAATTAAATAAAAATAAATTAATCATAAAACTTACATACTTTTTACGGTAAAAACATTGAGTTGTCGTTTTCTCCTGTTGTCTTTCTTTCTTTCTTTAGGTTTTGGCCTTCACGTTAGTATTTAGCCATTAGTTAAGTAGAAATTTTGCATCGAATTTTATATCAATTTCAATTAATTATAATTAGTCATCAGTCATAAGTCGTCAGGAAGTCACGTCAGGCTCTTGGGTAAAGCGGTGGCTCATTACACAAGCTCTGTAATGAGATTTGGCGGCAACGAGGAAATACACGATACGCTAATTTCTTCATGATTATTTCATTTGTGCTCTTTCACTGAACAAAATTGTACAAAATGCCACCAAAATTGACTAAGTTCACTCAATATTAACACGAAATTCAATAATTATGAAAAAACGTCGACCATCTTTTCTCTCGATGGCGCCAAAACTCTCCTGTTGTCTTGCAAATCACAATATGACTGCCAATCAGTGTTGCTACATTAAATGAAACGGTATGTGTGCGTTGAAATTAAGACTTACATATATATATACTACTTTCTGAAATAATGGTACTGTCCACAGGTACAGTACTTGCCCCTACCTACTTATCGTAACATTTCTCGAAGTAACAAAATGAGGTGCAGTTGAAGTGTTCGGTTCTCAAACACGCTGCGGAGTAGGTGTTAATGTGGGACGTACCAAAACTTACAAATGGGCACATATCGTTTCGCTCTGCTCATGGCGTTTAACATTTCCGATTTTAAATAAAATTTCTGATCGTCATTTTAATTTCTTAACATTGATTTGACATTTGACATGAGCATTTTAGCAAAGCTGATGTAAGTAAATTACAAAATGAAAAAGAAAGAAAATATATTTATTTGCGGAATATGCGCGTTGAAGTTGTTACAAAATTATTTCAGCTTTCCAACATATTCTACCACATTGTGGTTTGTAAATGTTTTGATATTTATAAAAGTAATTATTTAATTATGTACACAATATTTTAATATTCATACAAAAATAGTTTATACTTCTTACAATTTGAATTTAAATTTGAATAAAAAATTTAAAATGTAAATAAATTTAACCCTGTCTACCGTAAACTACCTGCCGAAAAGAAAGTAATAGGAAAAAAATGGGTACGTGTATTTATTATTTACGCGCGTGAGAAGTTAACTTGATTATGGCCAAAGACTACAGACTAGATACAGTTTAGATATGGCATTGTAAAAAACAATATTAAGAATTGTCTATAACAAAATACGAATAGGTACATAATATATAAACCTGAGTCTGCCCCCTCTGAACAGAATCCTGAAATCCCTTGAATGAAGCTATTGCAAACAAAGGTTGTTTCCCTCTAATTGATTTCAGAAAAGATTTTTCTTCTTCAGACTTGACATTAAATAACTTGGACTTACTTGCGCGTCTGATTTTTTGGGTTTGGGTTCATAAGGTTTTGGGTAGGTACCATGGCGATCCGTCCCCAACAGTTAACAATAATACCATAATAATTAAATATCAAATAATATTTTTAAATAACATTATTGTTTAAGTTGTGTCCAACATCACTTCGGTACTTTTACCTTTTAACAACAGCTAACTCATCGTTTAGATATTTAATCTATTTTTCAGATTGCTTCAAGAAATAGTTTCTTTACGCCCATATCCCCGAAGAGGTAGGCAGAGGGACAACCAGGGCACCCACGACTAGCCGAAGACACTAAGTCCCACAATGTGATAGATTGGATGTGTGTCACATCCGATCCCGAACAACATTTTTTTTTATTAGAAAATTGGAAAAAATACACATTTTCTTTCTGTTGACCGACCCGGAAATCGAACCCGGGACCTCATGAAGTCAAGTTAAATACCTGGACCACTGGATAACAGAGGCGGATAAAATTTTGTCTTTCGAAATGTTCATGATACCTACGCCAAACCTGGGTATGTGAGAACTGGGTTAGCAAGAAAACTCTATTAATGAGAGAATTTACCAGGTCCCCTCATTGTGCCTACCTTTTACCTCTATAAGTGAGACAATATAAACTGTATAAGTGACAGCCATTTTTGACGTTCACCTCTTTAAGTGGGATTTATACTATTACTTGTCTGTAAGCTACAGTTAAAGGCAACGTTGTTTTTCCCAAATATGATTGATTCCCAAATTTCGAGTGAATATTTTTTATTTCAAATCAAATGCGCGTCTTTACATTGACTTCAAATGACCGAACGTGTCTTTTACTGTTTCCTTGTTATAGTTTGCGGTATAAGAACTCACTCTCTTTAAAAAGACAAATGTGCGTACCGACTTGTTTGTCAAGCTTATTACGAGTAGGTATATACATTTATAAAACATCTTTTGCGAAGAAAGTTTCTGTATTTACTTATAATGTCTAAAGATGACATAGTGTTACCTTTTTTTCATGATAATGGAAGGCAAACAAGCATACGAATTTCCTGATAGTAAGAAATTCACGCCGTCTAGAGATACCAAAGGTGGTAATTGTGCGCTGCCAACCTAAGGCCGGGATGCTAGGTGTAGAGCAAAAGTAAGTTTGCCGGCTACCTTACCATCCGAACCGGAACACGTCAACGGCAAGCAACAACGTTATGGCGGCAGGAATAGTTAAGGCGGTGGTACCAATCCGGACGAGTCGCTGCGAGACTCTACCACCTAGTAGGTAAACTTTAAGTGATATATCAAAAATTGTAAATGCTTTGAGTGTAAAAAGTAACAAAATCGAGTGCATAGTTTGACTTAGTAAAAATCGACTGTTATTACAAAATTAAAAAAAATACCTATTACTTAACTCTCAGTGCTCTGATGGATACAGAAACATCAAGAAAGGCAAGCTTAAATTAAGAGATTTTTTCAAGTGGATGCTGTTATAATATTATTAAGATTAACAATTTGTGTACACGTTAGTACCTAAGTATACATTTTGTTTCTAATCCTATCCCACTTCCCACTAATATTATAAATCCAAAAGTTTGTTTGTTTGTTTATTTGTTTGTTTGTTCCCTCTTCACAGTCTAACCCCTGGACCGATCTGAACAAAAATTGGTAAAGAGGTAGTTTAGGAACAGTTTAGGTTAGGTAGTCGGAAAGTAACACAGGATACTTTTTAACCGACTTTGAAAAGGAAAAGGTTATCACTTCACCTTTACCCAACTCAGATATCCCCCTGAGTTGGGTAATTATATCACGCATGTAACGACTACCAATAATTAAGGCCTGAGATTCACGGTTAATCCAAATGAACTAGCCCAATCATAAATTCGCTCCAGATCCTCGTTCATACTGTGAATTGCCTGATTAACACTCTCAACCGTAAAATGTCTGTAAAGTTGTAGATCATCTGCATATAAGTGAAAGTGAGAAGAAATAACTGAAGTGACCGCATTGATTAAAGCAGAAAATAAGAGTGGAGAAAGAACACCACCCTGACGTACACCTGCACTTAAATTAATCCAATTTGAAGATGATTCACCCGAAAGAACACACTGTGATCTGCCACGTGAATAAGTTTCAAACCAATCTAAAACAGAAAAAGAAATTTTCAGGAATATTTAAAGATCTAAGAACTCCTAACAAAACATCCCAATCCACAGAATTGAAGGCACTGCTAAAATCCAAGAAGACAATAACTGTGAGAAGTTTTTTATCCATAGCTTGACGTGTATCATCGGAAACACGGATTAGTGCTGTAACAGTGCTATGCCCCGGACGAAACCCAGATTGGTTCGCATGTAATAGTTTGTTATATCTGAGAAATTTTGAAAACTCGGAGTAAACAACGTGCTCGAGTACTTTTGAAAGAAAAGGTAATATGGCAATAGGGCGAAAACGAAAAACAGAAGGACTTGCAGTCTTGGGAAGCGGTAAAATATTAGCCTTTTTCCAAACCGAACGAAGGGAAAGTATTTGTTGATATAGAATGATTGAAAATATCAGTAAGGACAGGGAGAAGTTCAACTTAAATGGGTGTAAACATACGAGAGCACAATCCGTCATTTCCAATAGCTAGGGAACTGATTGCGATAGCATTTTTCTTGACTTCTGCTTCACTGCCGTGTTCAAGCATGCCTTCTCAGCATGAGGGGAGTGAAACAGAAGATAAATTCGACAAGGTTAATGATTTTCGGAACTCATCTAAAACAACAGGTGGTTTGGAAAAGTGTGCATTAAGGTCATTGAGATTTAAACAATTCACACCAGTTGCTTTAGATTTACCAATACCTAGAGATCTTAAAAAATACCAGGCTTTACCCGAGTCGGAAGAAGATATGATGTTAAAGATATAACGACGCTTAGCAGATCGGCAAAGCGTGTCAAATTGATTCCGCAACGATTTGTAAAGAGATAAATTACAGTCAGTAGGGAATTTCCTGTAATGTCGATTACTTAGCCCTAAAATGGAGAGATTTTATTATATCCTTCAGATCCTCGCTAATCCAGGGAGCAGGGTTATGTTTAACTTTAATCCTTTTTATCGGCGTATGTTTGTCGTAGAGGCCTAGGAGTATAGAATTAAATTTATCAAGCTGAGCCGTTAAGGATAGCGCCCATTTAGACGGGCTGGGACGGGGCGCATCGCAGCGCAATAATCCGCCTAGATCGCTTGCACATATTTGTATGGCGCAATGCTCACTGGGCCGGGGCGCATCGGCGCGGATTTTTCCGAGGTGGATTTCCACGAGGCACCCCGCGCGCATACCTAGTGACCAAAGATCATGATCTTACTGTTAAGAAAAGGGCACTATGATATTTTAACGATAAAGTTTCGTGCGACAACTACTAGAGACGCCACTTTCCATAGTTGACGATTTTAACGTCGAGTGGCCTCTCTATTTCGATGCTTTACTTTGGTACTGAGTAACAAAAATCCGCGCCGATGCGATGCGCGGCCCGGCCCGCATCAGTGGGCTTTGCAATGCGATGCGCCCGGCCCGACACGTTCCGCCCCGTCAACAGTGGGCGCAATTCATTAAAGTCTCTTTTATTGTGCAATTCTGATGAATCTCAAAGATTTTAACCGATATTTACAAGTAAAATAATTGTTTTATGTTTTGGAGTAGGAAGACACGTCACTGTGCCAGGATATTCTCCCATATTTACTGCGCAAGGTCAAGGAACTGCTGGTCTGATTTGAAAATTAAAAGTATCTCCACGCCCATATCCCCGAAAAGGTAGGCAGAGGCAAAACCAGGGAACCCACGACTAGCCGAAGATACTATTTATCACAATGTGATAGGTGGCAAGCCTATCGCCAACCGGGCACATACCCTATCCCAAGCATTATTTTTTTTATTAGAAAATTGGAAAAACCCAATTTTCTTTTTACTACCCGACCCGGGACTCATGCAGTCAAGTCCAACAACTGAACCGCTAGACCACAGAGGCGAAAAAATATTTCAGTGCTAGATAGCTCACTTATTGAGGAAGGCTATAAGCTGGATATCATCATATAAAGACGAATAGCATTGGAGCACCGACCAATAATAGAATAACTCTTTATTGTGCACCAAAATACATAAAAAATAATACTATAAAAATAAAATAATGTTTAAAATTGAGGTGTTTTTCCCTATTGAGAAATACCGCTGCATACTTTGCGTTAACGGTTAAAATTTTGCAAAAAGCACATTTGACGGAATTGTTCTCCTTTGAAAGTTTAAAAAAAAGTCCACGACAGCATATTTATATTTTTTAAGGTTACCTCAATATAACCTTTTTTATGCTAATCTAATTTGTTTTAAAAAATGCATTTTTTGCGAAACTGTTTTTATAAATATCATATTAATCATTTTCCCAATAAATGCGTTATTCATCACAAGTATTTAATTTAAAACAAAATTAATGTATTCATCATTTGATTTAAATGAATAACATAGGAGGTATCACAGCTTTAAAATAACATCAAATGATTGAGTACTGCGAAGACAGATGTGCAAAGCCGGCAAGTTGTCTTGAGAGGAAGGCGGTTGCAGTAGTCCCAGTAAGCTCTACAAGAGACTATGCTGCCCGGCCAACGAAACACTGCAGTCATAAATAAGAATAATAGGGTTTTGTAACTACCGACCGCGCGACTTGGCCGCGTGGTCGGCTCCTTACAGGTTGTACGCAGTGAACTACTTTTTAATTTTTTTCTTTCCAGAATATCATCGGTAGTATTTAAATTGTACGCTTCGGCTTTACACTTTTGACACTTTATAGTTATATTTTAAAATTGGCTGACCAAATCTAAATTTAAGTGAAATTATCAATTATGTGTATTGACAACTCATACGATGACTTTTGTGTCACAGATGTGCGCACATCTTCAAATTTCAATCACCAATTTTTCATAACGAAAAAGAAAAATAACTTGAGAAATATACCTAACGCCAAACAACATTTGAAATTGAAATATTTTAGGACTTGTCTAAGGTTTTTTAAACGAATATCTGTTAGCGAAGCCCAATGGGTGATACGTACATAAGCAACTTTCACTTACTATTTAAGTATAAGGATGTCTCCCAACTGGAGGTTACACTCGTCGATGTTGGCGGTACGTACAGCAGTGACCATGTCATATTAAGCAATAATAGTGTTTTGGTTTGATTGTGTAGTTTACGAGACAATGGTGGTAATTCCACTGTTCACAAACTAAACTTAGTTTAGATGCATGCTATCTTTCTCAAATGAACAAAAACAAAAGAGATGGAACGTTTTAGACACATCAGATTAGTCCGAACATGTCAAATCGCGATGTTTTTAATCGACGTTTTCCGAGTAATAGTTTAAACGTCTGGAGAAATGACGTGTACGGTCTAATTTGAAAGCGCTAAAAGTGTTTTGTCTCTTTCTGTTTCTTTCGTTGAAAGAAGCCAGCGATAACTTAAAATTAGTTTAGTGAGTGCGCAACAAAATTACCACCAATAGCTTCGCCGAAACTTACGATCGGGACGTCGAGTTCTAGAAGGTGGGTCACTGCTGACACGTGGGGCCGCTCCCCCTCGGCCCCCCGGGGGTAAGGTAACTTGCCACGGAAAGAAAACAACACCTAAGTACAGTTATTTATTAATATCAAAGATTTTATTTATCATTAATAATAAAAAGAAATGACTAAACCTTTAATGCATTTTAATAACCTTAAGATACGAGTAGATGGTACCGTTACGTCTCGACTAGGTTACATTTAGATTCGAACTTGAAATCTTTATATAATTATTCTCCTTCCGGCGTTATTAACTCTATTAAATGCAATACGGAATACAACATGCAACACGCTCATGTCACAGTTGTGGTGCTCGTGTTGCTCTTGTGCACAGACAACGTAATCGTGAAGAGCATATGTTGCTAAATATATACTTACATGTGTACCACATTACTGACAAAAATGTTCATTCTTAACGAAACGTTTTGTTAAGGCCACTTGCACAATCACGGGTTAAATTTAATGTTGAGTTAAAATTGTCAAATATAAGGTGATTTGACCCAGTTAGACGCTAACTCAGTGTTAAATACTTAACCCAGGAACGTGCAAGTGGCCCTTAGTGTTATTAACGACGTAATAATATTGTATCTTGTGAATATGAATGAACGTATCTCCTACAAGCACGTTGCCAATAATTAGGTATATATAACTACTTTTGTATGACGGTACGTCCATATCACGACCACGTTGCTGCGACGTGCCAGTAAGTACCCTCTACTGTTCACAAAGGGCGTTGCGTCCAAATGTCGTGTTTTCGCACGTACCTTCGCAGACGGATAGTTGAATTTCCTGCCTGTGCACTCAAATACAGCGGTTGTGTAGTGGCTTGTATACCGTCGGTAAAAACCTTACAAACGAAGAGAAATGCGACGATTTCGCGTTCCGTATCCCAAATGGTACATGCTAATACTATAAATACTCATCACAATCACCCGTACAATCACATACTCTATGAGAAATAAATATAATTAGTTTGTTCCATTCCATGGCTACTCTTTTCAAAATGATTAAAAATCGAAGTTAATGCGCTTTATCTTGGACTGAACCGGTACACAGGCGCTAACATTTGGACGCAGCTGCCGTTGCCGTCCCGCGCCGAGAGTAGACGACACTTAGCGTAGACATACGCACCTTCTGGATACGCTCTGAGAAGTAAGAGCGGCACAGGCCAGTGTGCACCTCATCACTATTTCATGATTATTTACAAGTAATCGACACCTAAACATTTCTACTATAACGTGAGTGTAAACGGAAACATTTTGACACTATTTGGCACTATTACATAAATAAGAACCAACGAACACTTATTTTATGTGAAAACATTACGATCTAATGCGGCCGACGACGACACCCTACTGGCGGTTCCGGCGACCTGCAACCAGCAAACGATGCGGTTAGAGACGTTGACACACAACTTGAGAAAGAGCAATTACATTTTAGTTATTGCGTCGGTGCTCGCCATTGTCATGTCCAATTTCACAGAACATAACAAGGTTGAGCTTGGATCTGTTCAGAAATACAGGGCTTCAGTTTTTTATATAAAAAAAATTTGATGCACTGATTTATCACGGACGTGCGTTGCTAACCTGAGGGAGAGATGATAAGCTCATTACGTAAACAAGACGCTAGGTGGACTGGTCACGGGCGCTAGGGACAGGTGGAACTGTGCTCCGCAGCAGGCCTGGCCACCATATTGGTCTCTTCTGCAAAGAAACTCGGGAGCAAGTCTGAAAACAAGTTGTTGCCACAAGTACTATACCATCTTACCCTTGTCTTTGGTAGACTTGAGTTGTTTGTTCTTGTTACACTTCTTCGTGATGCGACGGCTCTGGTCACAGGACGGGTCGCTGTTAGCCTTCAGC
>NJDD01008091.1:6949-27334 GCA_002245505.1 Calephelis nemesis | reverse complement strand
AAAATTAACGTTTTAATTACTTAACGATGACCGCCAAGAAAGTATTTTCTTGTTCAGTTAAAGTTTATATTGCGTTTCTCTACGTAGCATCAAATAATGGGGCTCCCAACTATCCGTACGTTATCTTAAAAACTATACAACGAATTATTTTGATGTAGTTTTCATACTTAGATACAAGGAATTAAGGAGAAGTTTTGTAAGAGAAAAGTTGAAGATTTCAAAATTTGGACATGTGATGTTCCAGAAACATATTTTTGCGTATATATTAAAAATGCTAAATCTTACTAGAAATTGTACACCTTGAAAAACCGCAGTTGTGTTTGCATTTTTGCTAGATTTATTCGATCTAAGGCAGGGGAAAAAGGGGCTTCCTAGCAAAAAGTACTGTCATTTTATCCATATTTTGAACCTTACTAAGTTTCGTATAAAATTTTAAAACAAGACAAAAAACGACATCAATACATTTTTTTAATTATTTAAAAATAAACAAGTTGATAGATTTCTTTGAGATAAAAAATAAATACCGGTATTAAGCGTAGAAGATAATAACGATACGTTGCATGCATGCACAAAAACGACGACAATTAGAGGCTGTTGCTAGCCTCTCCAAGGAGTTTGGTGAAAACTATGAATATTTTAGAGTTATTATTTATACCTTTTATTAAAAAAAACGCTCCTAACATTTTCTCCCAAAGTGCTACTTTTTCATAATATATGAGTTACCTAGATCGAAAAAAGACAGTTAAGTGTCTATACGCGCCCTCGATCGAAAATTTGTCACCGATGTTAATATAATCGTAATATATATATATATATTATCTGGCACACATTGCGAAATTTTATTAAATAGCGCGTCTGGGTAAATTATCATAAATGATTGACGATTTATAATGTATCATAAATCTCAAATAGCCTTCCAAATTTTATGAAACATTGTTTTTTTTAGCCGTTACAAAAGTCCCGTTCGCACACATACCTGGGCACATATGCTATTTTCACTCCAAATACTTCCTTTATTAACTTACAAAGGTTTTTACTACAAACAATTTGGTCACCACAACCTTACTCTGTTATACCATAGTAACAGTTTGTAGAATAAAATGCTTTAACAAATATGTTTTTCTTTAAAATGTTAGTCGATGTTTGCTACAAGAGAACTCAATCAACACCACTCACTAAAGCCTGGAAATCCGACAAACTATTGAAGTTTTATTTTGTTCGTTGAAAACGCCAGAAACCCATTCACAGTTCAAACTCTTGACGTGGTTTCTAGGTTTTTTATTTCATAACTAGCAGCGAATCCCCTTTAGATTGGTGGACAAACTGCTATATTATTATTATACACATAACGCTTCCTCTTGAACCACTCTTGAAAAAAAAGCATTTAAATCCGTTGCGTAGTTTTTAAAAATTTAAGCGTAGATATGGCAGACAGCGGAAAGCGACTTTGTGTTATACTATGTAGTGACTAGACATTAACCGCGAATATGTTTTCCCAGTACGAAAACTTAACTATTGCTATATAGCAATAGTTAAGTTTCAAAATACCGGCCAAATATTAATATGAGGAGTTAAGGCTAAAATGTTAGTGCATTTTAAATATTAATTGTAAAAATGTAATATTTACTTTTATAAACAATAATTAATTAATTAATTAAACATTAATTTAAAACACGTATTCACACGTGCGTTTTTTACTATCAGGTAATTAGATCGCCTGTTTTACCTTTATGTGCTATAAAGGCACTTCACTAGTATTGTCAATAATTCTGTCGAGCTGTCTGGATACAAAATATCGTCTATGTATCGTTAAAGCTAGATGCAACGATGTAATTTTTCACGACTTAATAGAAGTTAAGTGCTGTATAAATCTTGTAGCACTTAAGTTTTGCGTGATTGTAGTGAAATGAAATGAGACCAATTTAGACCACGGCAGATTTAACTTTCAGACAAAATTAGATATTTTTGTTTTAACTCCTAGAGCGATCTCCTGATGATAAGACTATTGATACCAAAGACGATAAAGGTGCGTACTTGTGCTGGAGATAATATGTAGACAAAGTGCACATTTTTTTAGCACCAAACACGACAACAGCTTCTAGCGATTACTTTCAGAAGATAAACGTATCTTCTCGTCCATATCGTGGAAGAGTAAGGTAGTGGTGTGTACATGATACTCACGAAGGTACGTAGTCCCACAATGTGATAGGGTGCAAACTTATCGCCAACCGGGATTTTATCTCCCGGGCAACGTTTTCTTCGTTACAAAATTAAACTCCACTGGTACTAATTTGTAAAATCTTGATATTACTATCTTCTGAGTAGCTTACTCCTTTTTGTATACATGGGAGGGATGTTTGTGTCGAGTTTTTGCTTACATGTATATTGTTATCGACTATTTCATGTTGTTATCTTCATGTGCTTTTCTGTTTATTTTAATGTGCAACAATTGTGTCATTTTAGAAAAGTTTATACTTTTATCTTTTATGGTATACGTAAGTAAATTTTGTATGATTTTAAATGTATATTATGAGTAATGTAGTAATAGCAAGTGAAAGTTTCTTCACGCATCTTCACGCCCATGTTCCTGAAAAAGTAGGCAGAGGCTATGGCACCCCGACTAACCAAAGACACTTAAACCCACACTGTGATTGGTGTCAAGCCAGTTGCATACCCAAATCCCAGTAATATCGTTTTTTTTTAATTTTTAATTGAAATACTATTGACAAACACATTCTGTTATTGTTTCTTGACCTGGGGATTGAACCTGGACACCAAAAAGACCGGTTTTGACGCTAGACCACACAGACAAAAATAATTAATAGTAATGTAAGATAATACTTATTTTATTTTATTTTTCTACATCTTACGACGTGATGTGATTTCTGCGTTGGGTATAATAAAACTGAACTCAATTTAAATATTCAATGAGGCATTTCTTCGGTTATAAAATATCCGTTACTTACACCCGCGAGACATTATACCTTACAGTTTGCTGTCTACCGACGATAGCTCTCCCACTTGACTGATTTTAATCAAACATGGCCTAGAATTCTAAGTGGAACTTCAAAACCCCGCAAACATAAAGGTCCGTCATAAAATTTTCTTTAAAGTATATTCTTAAAACAGAATTTCTACGATTTAATAACATTTTTTTCAAATATTTAGTGATATTTTTTTATTCACTTATTAAAACGACGTTGCTCTGGACTGAAGTGTCTGTTTAGCGACAGGTTTGTTTAATTGTGGAATTAAGTATCTTCGAATAATAATGATACGGGATTACGGTCCTAAAGACCTTTTTAAATTGAAAAATTAAAAGCTCTAAATATATGTGTTCCACTAATTCTGAATACCCTTTTTTTACATCTGTATGTCTCTTCGGAGGCACGAGTGTAAAGATGTTTACTTTTATAATAATAATAATCTTTTTGGTACCAGTTAGTACAGTTAATGCGTCAAAGTCAACCGCTTAACAAAGTAGGCTACAAAAGGCTAAAGATGGCCTATTCCTTAAAGGCAATCCGGAACCCAACCGCGCAAGACAGTGAGAGCTTAAAGATTAAACTAACATAAGTTAAATTTTTTTTATGACATTGGAAAGCAAACAAGCAGAATGTCCTGATGGTAAGAAATTTCCGTCGCCTAGAGACACGAAAGGTGGTAATGGTGCGTTGCCAACCTGAGCCTAGGCCTAGGCCTTGAGCAAAAGTAAGATTACCGGCTACCTTACCGTCCGAACCGGAACACGTCATGACGTTATGGCGGCAGGAATAGGTAAGGCGGTGGTACCAATCCGGGTGAGTCGTTGCGAAACTCTACCTATTCTAGCGTCAGTTGAGCCACCAACCAATAACGTCTTTATGTACTAAAACAGCGATAGTGTTACCGTATGCTTCTTGCACAAGTTATCTTGTCAACTGCCGCACATTTCCCACCAGATCACAAAATTTGAAATCAATAACATAATACTTGGAAATATTAAGTCCGTGGGATCAATTCGGGTGCATGATATTTACATTCTACCAATTGAAACAGTGATGTGACCATGTCTTTAATTTCATGATTACTTCAGGGATGGTTAATAAACAAGTGACTTCGAGGAGCCATTCTAATTTATTATGATACAAATCTATATATGTATATATATCAAAGAAAGTGGTGTTAGTTACACTATTTATAACTCAAGAATGGCTACACCGATTAGGCTGAAAATTGGTAGAGAGGTAACTTAAAACCGGGAGAAGGACATAGGATACTTTTTATTCTGTTCAATTGTGAGGAAACTGGGAAAAACAATATTTTAATTTTTCCCATACAAACTGAAAGGGCGGAACGAAGTTCGCGGGAACAGCTAGTATTATATAGATAGCTGTTTCAAAATGATTCTGCTATTTAAATTTTATTTTATTGTCTGTTGTGCTTCGTCTTTTCTTAGAGAAGGAGACCATTGTAATGATGTGCTGAGCGACTTTTATTCGGATAGGATAATGTCTCATCATCCGGTGGTTTGTATAAAAACTAGACAAAGTTCACGTAGAATTGCAAAAAGTTGTTGAAAAGATGGTGTACATCTTAGTTATTATCGATACCGATTAAAACTTAGACTAAAATAAGAACCGCGGTCTACTCCTGGCAGCAAGAAACTCTGCTAAACTGCAGGAACTTCAGATAATGTTTCTTAATAAATACAAAGCTCTGAAGTAACAAAATACGGTTTGTATGCAGGTGCTAAGGGGTTCTAAACTTATCTCGTTAAAATAATGGAACCTCATCGACAATTATAACTTTTCGACTTAGTTTCACGAATAGAATTGAGGAAATTATGAACCTCTAGTAAATCTCAATCTCCAATGCAGTATCAGAAAAGGATCCTCAGGATCTTTATATTTACAAGTTCCACATCATTTAGTAGGAAGGCTTCAAAATCATGCTTTAGGGAGCCAGATATCAAACTATCTTTATTGTAATGAAGGAAACTAGAAATTTAGCAGACGGCTTATAAATATAGTAGTCAAATGCAAATGGACTATCCCGTTAGGGGTTTTATTGAGAATAGGAAATGATATTTGACTGGATGTCCCAAAATACTAAAATATTTTTCACGAACAAAAAAAAACTTTTTTTACAGTACCAGCTATCTTTATTTTGTAGTTCTGTTTACTAGACTGTACTCTAGACCTGCTTTATCTTCCGCTGTTATCAAATTTTCTCTACTATTGCCGTGTATAAGCTGAACATATTCGAAAAGCAGTAGCATAAAAATAGCTCCGAGCAAAAAGTTTGTTAACATAAAACATCAGGCACTATAAATATTCAAGATTCCAGCAAAACTACCATTTACACTGAACTATGATCATTAAATCTTTACTCAGTATTCATGTCGAAAACAAAATGTCCACCCACGAAAAGCTCGTAGAGTCAACCTTATTACATTATACGTGACTTTTGTGCACGTATTTCTGATATAAATATTTCATTTACGTTTCCTTTTGATTATAAAATCTTTCCTGAAGCGTAACATTGAAAAATGAACATAGTAAGGTCATGTGAAAAACGTGAATTCAGACTTTCATTTAGAAAATATTTTTGAAAGTAACTTTTTGTGGACACTAATGTTTTTCTACTAATTACTAACTCAAAGTTTAATTAATGAACTGATAGTCACCTCTGTGGTTCAGTGATTCTGTGATACTATATCGGCGTATTCAGGTCCCGGTTTCGATTTCCGGATCGGACAATTCTATGTTTTTTTTCAATTTCCTAACAAAAACAATGTTGCCCGGGATGCAGATGCCCGGATTGCGTTAGAATAGCCTCACATAAACTAGAAAATAACTATTTATTCATTTATAAATAAATATCTCTGCACAAATCCTAAGTTCATCTAGGTTGATACTTTTGTCATCTGCAGAATTTGTTAAAGAAGTGCCTACACAAACATTAGCAAAAAATTGTATGGCTTTATCTATTGCTGCGGTCTAACGGTCCGGTGTTGGATTTGACTTCTTGAGGTCCCGGGTTCGATCACCGGGTCGGGCAATAAAAAAAATAGAAAATGTATAGTTTCAATTGTCTCATAAAAATAACGTTGTCTGAGGTTGGATATGTGCCCGGTTGACGATATTCTTACCACCTATCACATTTTGGGACTTAGTGTCTTCTAGTCTAGCTAGTCGTGACTCGTGGGTACCCTGGTTGTGCCTCTCCTACGTCTTTAGGGACAAGGGCGTGAAGATACTTTTTTAATGTACTGTAGAGTTAATTGGTTAGTGACAATTAGATAAAATATCAACGGTCGGGTAAATAATTGACTGATTCTTGAAAGAGCGAGACATGATTCGCGATTTTGGTTTTGACTCCTTTGCGAGTATTGAATATTTTCGAAAACTTGCTTTTAAAATTAATTAAAAGAAAACGTTATATTAAAAAAAATTATTACACGGCTTTATCTTTCGGTTACGTTTGTACAGAAGTTTGATTTTTTTACAGGTCTAATAGGCAGTATTTGATAAAAACTTTAGTTTGATACCTCTCCGCTTTTCTGCGAAACAGGGACTGACGGATAAACAGTAACCCAACATGAGTTCCGTTTTTTTTGTTTTTACATACGAACCCTACAAATGAATATTTCATTTATAGAATAAAATAAATATCCAAATATTGTATAAGTTTTGCACTAGCTATACCCGTTAATTTATTCACGATTGTCTGGGGTGCCTTAAATTAGGAAATCAACATAAATTGTAACAAACAGTCAAACTTATGCATTCATAATATTAGAATAGTTGGGATTTATTACAAAGTTCGAACACCAGCTTGAGCGTGCATTCAAATGTTTATGTCACTTTCTACCGAATGTTATTCTGTCCATAATTTCCAAACTACAGAATATGAGGATGACTTGAATAAAAAACGACGGGATGCACTCCGGGAGTGCAGGCAGAAATGAAAACTTGAAAATTAACGTTGTGCATTTTTGATATTTTGGAATGGCTATGGAATAATTTTGCTCGAATTGCTTTGATTATCAGTATGAAAATACTATCATTTATGTGGTAGAATACAATATTCATTTATTGAGTTTTTACCCAATCCAAAAAAAGTGCGCAACGCCGCTTAAGAAATTTCCACTTCAAAAACTGCATGATAATATTATCGCATACAACAAACTGAAACAAGTCAAATACTATTTCGATCGAAACAGTCTTCTACTCGTAAAGACTTGTGGAACTCGCAAGAGTCAGTATCTGTTCAACCTAGTACGTCTCACCTCTACGAAATACGTGCTAATGACTTGAAGCCACATTTTCATTTTGACTTTTGACTTTAAACGTAATGAAAAATTGCCATGTCGATCACATGGCAATTTTTCTTGTAGATGGTTATTAGCCACATTTTATGGAGATTGGTACAAGCTTTCAATGTTAAGCTTATTTGCAACGACATAAGAACCGATGTAATGTCAAGCTTAAATGTAAATCATCTAGCGACTTACTTATTTTCAAAACTTGTTAAACTAGCAAATAAATAAGAACTAATGAATGAATGAATGAATAAATACACTTTATTATGCACCAAAATTTACAAAAAAAAATACACACTTTTTCACTTGTAATAATATACACTATATAATATAATACTTTTACTTAAAGCTCACAAAACTTTTTCTTTGGTATATCGTTGACAAGCACTCATAACAAAAGCATTTAATTTGTTGCTTTGGGGCTCTTCTTCTTCTTTTATAAATGTGGCTTTCAATTGTTTTTCACGACTAATTTAGCCAATGTCAGGTACGGGACCACCACACATCAAGTATTTTACTTTATCTAAAGCTACCTAAAGGGAAAAACACACAATATATATGGCTAGCAAGAGGTTTGGGGTTAAACAAACAGGAAAATAACCTAGAAAACTTTCTCAAAAAATAACTGTCTCAAAAAATATCGAGACAATTTTAGCAAAGAATCATAAAAATGCCACTCATTCATCACTATTCGCGGTTATAACACTGCCGTCGCAGACAGTTTTTTTGCGACTTTTTTAAACTAACATGACACATGTCAGACCCTTCTCAGCTGCGCCTATTGCTTGACCATCATGCATCATTATCTTTAAAAATTATTTGAATACACGTCGTTAAAGTATCAAGACCATTTTTATTCATAACGTGTCGTTTGAGACCTTTAGAGTTGTTGATGTTCATAGCCGTCTGGCAGAAAATGCTTGGAAGGTATACCTTCGAATACTTCTTACTTGTTTAACTACATATACTTTTATATGACAAAAAATGCTTAGTTTTTTAAGTATTTCTTTTAAATTTTTTGAAGTGAAAACTTCTTTATCGGCGTTGTGCACATTTTTTGTAAAGGGTAAAAACTTCTAAACTCACGTCAGGACACGTGACCTAATTCGTAAGAAATAAATTCGTAAGACGGCGCAGGTTGCTTGCGCGAATGTTCATGTTTTCGTGTTGTCATGTTTGTGTACGATAGGGAAATAAATGAATATTGTATTCTACCACATAAATGATAAAACTTTCATACTGATAATTAAAGCAATTCGTGAAAATTTTTTTCCTATCCGTTCTAAAAAAGTAGACGGCTTTCCTAATGGTAACAGACAGCCGCCGTTTTGTAAAACTTACTAATGCTCGCTGTCTTGTATATACAGATCTTCCCCACATGTATCCTTAACATTACTTTCTAGCTGGTGAGTTTTGAATCAATAAACTTTATAACACAAACACACAAAGATATCCTGACATTTCATTCAAGGTACTTAAGGGCGATCTTCAGCCGAGGAAGTCATATTTTTGAACTTTAGTGTTATATTTGAGCTATAACACTAACATTAAAAATGTAATCTCCGACAAAAACTAGTCATAGGTCGTTGTGCCTGATCGCGTCCACTTAGTGGAGTTTGCAGGTTTGAAGTAAAATATGAAAATGTTCTGGATCTAGTTTTGAATTAACTAATATTGTATACCAGCCGTAGTATAGTCTATTTTAAGATTAAGCTAAGTTTTAGCCAAAATTTCTAGTGATTATTTTTTAATAATTAAAATAATTGAAATATGGCGATTTGACCAGTTTGCGTCCACAAAATCCAGATCGCGTCCACCCATGGACCAGTTTGCGTCCACCAACTTATAAAGGGGTTAAGGGGAGATTTTAAAAATTTGAAAGAAATATTGGGTTTCAACTATTACTGTATAAAATACATGTGTTCACGCCTAGTCCCTCATTGGGTTGGCAGAGAAGGGTACCAAGTGTTACTAGCTCCCTCACAATAATTAATTTTTTCATACAAGAAAAAGCTGGTCGTGGAGATTGTTGTGACAAGAGTTGGCCGTGGGTTAAAATTGACAATGGAAAGTCAACTTAGGTCTTCCCAGGTAACTAAGTACATCTATTCACTTTCGTAATATATGTCTGTACTAGTAATCTTTCATCTGCCATTCTCACAACATGAACGAACCAACGGAACATGCCCTTACTCATTATTGTACCAACAATTTTTGTAATCCCACTCTTTCTCGGATCTCACTGCTACGAATGATGCCAATCAAATTATCTACCCCTGCTAAAAGCACTACCTGGTCAAACAAACTCATTTGTTTATTCCAGCACTACTACGTTAACTAAAACTCTTGAATACGTTCTGGCTACACTTCTTTCATATGCTATTTTGGTTTCATTTCGTATTCAAATGTAGATACGCCTTTTTCTTTCCAATCAACATTCATTAGTTCATCACTTTTTGCATCTCAGATGATTTGGAGCCCAAAATTACATCATCGATTGTTTATGTCAGACAGGTCACCACTAGGTCATAATATAATTTTTCTGTTTTTATACAAAATATCTTAATTCTAGAATACAGACATTTTAAAATATTTAGTAGATTTTGTTGGATCTGCAACTAAATTTTTTTATAGATTTCACATCAAGCACGTCCATTTCACAAAAAATATTAGTTTCCTTCAATTGTTTTCCTAACTTATTACCTGTTGTGCTCCCTCTTTCATTCTTGAAATGCTCTTTATCTTTATCATTTTCTAATGAAAAGATCGTCATCCGGGATAGAACATGTGCCCGGTTGGCAATAGGTTGCCACCTATCGCATTGTGGAACTAAGTATCATAGGATAACCGTGCGTGTCCTAGTTGCACCTTTGTCAACTTCTTTGTGGAATAATGGCTAAATAATGGCCTGAACATACTTACCTAATTGTCTTTACGTATTTAAAATTTATCATAGAGCTGCTTGTGTATAAGTAGAAGAAGGCAGAAAAGGTTCAATGCGCTTGTTCCTGTGGTACTAGTCCCGATGGGATGATATAATTCACTCTACTGACTACCATCTATCTATAACTGTCTGATTAAACTTTATAAAATAGTAACGTAAGATTTAGTTTTTAAATGAACAAGTGGACGCAAACTGGCATATAGATAATCCGTCCATCCAGTTTGAGTCCAGGTAAATTTCGACCTCTATATCTTTTCCTATTACCATACTTAAGTGGACGCAAATTGGCTATTTAAATATGCATAATAATAATGGTAAAAATAAAATAAAACACCATCTTTATGACATATTTCTTTACATTAAAATAAAGGATCAAGTTAGAAATAGAAAGATGAGTTTGCGTCCAGGGTGGACGCAAACTGACTGATTCGTAACATTGATATACCAGTTCGCGTCCACCTCATTTTAACTTTAAAAAATAAAATAATCAATCAAAATCATCAATATTTTTATTCCTTTCATCATTTTCAAGGCCTAGGAATAAATACAATCTTTACTTAAACTAAAAACGCGCGCTGGTTCACTATTTTTTTTCTAAAATTATGGATATTTATACAACTTTTTTATATAGGTAAGATTAATTATTTTTTTTAAACAGGAAAAATTATGCGAACAGTTATTTTGTCGGTGAATGTGTGTTCCTAATACATTGTATAATAGGCAGAAAAAACTTTTAATTTCCCTAATTTGTTTGTACACTTATTTTTAAGGCTTTTTTAAACGGTGTCCACGAAATGGACGCGAACTGGTGCGTGGACGCGAATAGGCACACATACCCTAGTAGCTAAGAACAATTTTGATCACGTCAGCTAACAAACAAAAGATATATATCGAAATCGGTCACATACACACATGCCAATCATGTAACACCCTTTTCTTCCGTCGGGGGTTGATAAATTAAAGTTGTGGCCTAACGAATGGAAATTGCGATAACTCCTTTTAAACCGACGTCAAAAAGGAGGAGTCGACTCCTACATTGTCTTGTGCAAGTATTTTTAGTAACTTTTCCGTCGTTTTTGAACCGATTTAATTTTCTAATATCGTACTTATGAGGTGGTCTCATTGCCATCAAGTATGGAATAATGACTGAATATCATTAATTTATTATATATGGTCTACGTATACCAAAACTACATATAATGTTCATACAGTCTTAGCCTATAAAAATATGAACATAGGTAATATTTAATAGTCAAAAATATATTATGTTTAATAGAAAAATAGATAGTTAAGTTTTGGAGTTAGTAATGATATGTTGCCTATCTAAAACTCAGGAAACCATTGTGTAAAAAATCTCACTCTTAAAATATTCTCACAAAATGGCGAGCGACCTTTCAAACAACTTATAAATCATTTCAACGAGCATGATTAGTCAAAGAACTCCTGCGAGTGGCTGTTTCGCGTATGTTATTCCTAAAATGTTTTCTAATGTCTTTACAAAAGGTAACTTGCAAATATTTAGGTTAAATTTAATATCAGAAACTGGTTAATATATAGTGTTCTAGTAGTAAAGGTGAATTAACCAAGGTGCATTAAGTGGACACGTGACCTGATTCGTAAGACAAACATTCGTAAGACGGCGCAGGGTGCTTGCGCGAATGTTCGTGTTTTCGTGTTGTCATGTTTGTGTTCGATAGGGAAATAAATGAATATTGTATTCTACCACATAAATGATGAAACTTTCATACTGACAAAGCAATTCGTGGAAAATTGTTTCCTGTCCATTCTAAAACATCAAAAATGCACAACGTTAATATCCAAGTTTTCACTTCTGGGCTACTCCCAGAGTGCAACCCGTTTTTTTTAATTGAAGTTGACTAAGCTTTTCTTTATTGCATCAGCTAGCTGTCAGTAAAAGTCCCGTCGACAAAAGTCTAGTCGTTCCAGAGATCAACCTGAACAGACCGACACAAATTATAAAAAAAATTATGTTGGTATACTAAAATAACATTTTTTATCATGTTTCTCATACATATATGTACCATATTTATATGCACCTCGTAAAAGAAGTTATATTAAAACTACTAACAGACACTCAAACTTAATTTATTTATATGTTCGAATGTATTTGTATTAATATATAAAAAATGAGAAATATTGCGATTGTTGCGCATATTCATTCATTCATTGGCTCGGTCTACAACATTAATTATTTTTTTTAATTAATTTAATTATTTAAATAAATATACCTAATTAATAAGTCTATGAAGTCTTCCATCTCTTTTTTAATATAGTCCCGACACCCTAAATTAATGAAATTCATAAAAAAATAACATAAAAATTTATAGTACTACCCATAATATAAAACTCCTTATCAAACATTAATTGAATTTGTGTCACTTTACTACGCCATCTGCTAGAACAACTATATTGCTTACAAAAATAGTTTTATTATTCGCCAACAGATGTCAGGAAGAGTCTAGTTTTTGAGTTTGAACACGACATTTTATGACATTTTCTTAAAATGATTCCTAGCTAGATCGTTTTATCGCCCCCGAAACCCCCTACATACTAAATTTCATGAAAATTGTTGGAGCCGATTCCGAGATTCCAATTATATAATTATGTATATACAAAAATTATCATTCAAAGGTAGAGGATAAACATTTCTGTGTTGTATCTGTAAATGTCTGAATTTGTATAATATGTATTGTAAAAAAATCTTAATCAAACATGTTTCCTAAATAAAGTAAATAATATCGTGTATTAAAAGTCTTATGTGATATAATATATAGAAGCATAATCCAACCTTCAACCAATCCCACTTCTAATGTATAAACGAAATACCTCTTACTCACGCACTATGTAATCTCAAAGAATTTAGAAAGGTTTTTCCTTATTTTTGTTAAAATATTTTTCTGACGTTTTATTATTGCAGTAGATATCTAGTATATCATTTTGGAAATACAGAGGATATTTGGCACTAACTGTTGTCCGCGACTTCCTATAACGTCGAAGTTTTCGTGTTTATTGATAGGAACAACAAACTATCAGTTGAAAAAAAATCCTAAACTTTGACTCGAAACAAACTACTTTTATACAAAATTTAGCAAGACCGTTAAGTAGTTTTGGTGTACGAAAGTGAACAAACAAACAAATAAACCAACAAAAGTCGAATTACCGTCGTTTTGGGATACTTAATCCTGTATAAATAATAGCAATAATTGATATAAAATATTTTTATGTTCAAATTTAGTTTATTACTATTTCATTATGTATACAAAAATTGAGCGAACTAAGGAGCATAAAATTTGGCACACTTTATGTGTAGGAGAAGTGCAGAACTCTAATATTTTTCAATAATAATGCTTACAAATCAATAATTTTATCGCCTCTGTGGTCTAGCGGTCCGGGTGTTGGACTTGACTGCATGAGTTCCCGGATTCGAATTCTGGGTCGGGCAACAAAAAGAAAATTGGATTTTTCCAATCCAAAAAAAGTGCCAAGTTAATACGTTATGTGACTTCTTAATTTTATTAAAGAAGTATACATATATCAAAAGTGAAGTTGATATTCCTTTATATTTTTTTATATTTTTACTTCAATCCCCGGCCTCGAGCCACCTGAATTTTTCCGTTTTGTTTAAGATCGGTGTAGCAAATCCTGTGCTATACGTGTTTTAACAAACACTGCTTTGTTTTTAATTGCCTCGAAAAAAGTAGGAAGTTTTCAATTGGACTGTATTTTTATTTGTATGTTTGGTACGTGTTTACTTTGCCAACAGTTAACTATTACTGGTGCTCTTTTAGAAAGATGGTTTCCTAATTCTAAGGTGTTTCTATATAAATTTTATCATGATTCGACTAGTAGTTTTTGAATTCGATTTAATCACTACATAGCATAAAACATAAGTAGCTCTCCGCTGTCTATCTCTATGTCCATGTCTATATGTATGTATGTGTTAGTCCGTGTTGCAGTTTTAAAGATCTAAGCATTTTTAAAACTACTTCACGGATTTTGATTTGATTCTTTTAAAGATAGAATGATTCATAAGAAAAGTTTAAAAGTATCTATAATGTCATTGAAATTTGTCCACCTATGGGAAACTGGGGAAGGGCTGCTAGAAGTATATTCATTTTTAGTTTACTTTAACGATCTTATCAAAGAAAAGGTGCATCTAACTACTAGTATTGTTGTTAAAATTTATGTGAGACCATTTCGGAACCATTTGCTATATGAAATAGAATTATCAACTTGGTGCCCAATAAAATAGTTTGAGTCGGTGTTTGCAGTTTTACTGTACTTAGTTGCGTATAATATAATCTCCTCTGTGGTCTAGCGTTTCAGTTGTTGGAATTGACTGCACCAGGTCCCGGGTTCAAATCCCGGGTCGGGCAACAAAAATAAAATTGGGTTTTTCCAATTTCTTTCTGCTTTGGGGATATAGGCGTGGAGATACTTAATTGCGTATAGATAAGTCTGGACAAATACAACTAGTATATTACAGATGACCTTGTTATTTGATGAATGAACAAATACTTTTTCTGCTATTTTTTTTCCAAATGTAAAATAAGTACATATAAGGTTAGACCCAACCTTTGCAAAAGTAAAATTTTGAATGCGTATTTTTTCTTTACTATATGAATTTCCATTCGAGTTAAATATTATTGTTGTTCATTTAATTTGCATGAAAATGAAGAACGAAATATAGAAAAATCTTTACAGAATAATAAAACGTTTTACCTTACCCTTACACATCATTTAACGTACATAAATTATCCCTTTACAAAACCATCCGTACGTTTTTACAATTGTAAAGAAAAATATATCTATTTATAACTCTACAAATTGTAAAATATAAGAGTGTTTACAACTTGAATATATTCCAGCTATGGCCTGGATGTTAATTTTTTATTCTTGTTTTGCTATTTATAGTGCTTCTGCTGGTGATATTATAAATTAAATATGTTAAGTGAAAGAAACACAAAAAAATAAAGGTCTACACATATGCGTATTAAAAGCACACATAATGTAATCTACTTCACTCTTTCACAGGAATTTCTTAAATGTATTAGTAAGATATACGAATAGACCAAATTTGATATTTTTGTATGTATAAATGCTGACATTATCGAGAGAGTTACTACTAGCTACAACTTCATAACATGTTTTGTCGAAGGTTGGAGGTATTTTTAATTTTATGATTATTGTGATATACCTATATTCTTAAACACTACGTAGTATGAAAACGAAGTCGCTTCCTCTGTCGCTTTGTATGCTTAAATCTTTAAAACTATGCAACGAAATTTAATAGATAAATTAATTGAAAAACTAGGTATTTATATGTATATTTCATAACTGTCCGTAGCCAGGGTGGGCCGCTAGTAAAAATATAAGTAGAAATTAGAGTCGTGTTATCCGAAGATTCCGAAACCTCGTATAGGTAACCTGTTCTGTTTTTTAAATTGAATAGTGGATAAACTTTTTTAAGTTATCGGTTGAATTAGCCGAAAATTGAATCTATACTTGCTATCGTCGGCACTTGGTGGAATTCTATTGTCTATACAATTTTTTTTGTGGTTAAAACTTGTGCTTATTCACATCCATATTGTGGATAAGTACAAGTGTTAACTACAATAAAACGTGTGTAGTCGAGAATAGTATCAAAAATTTCAAAAACCGGCGTGTTTGTATGAAAACAAGTGGTTTCTATGTTTCCATAATATCGTGACATTTAGCAGTTGACACTTACTACCTACCTACCTCGTAAGGGACTTGGCATAAACATGTGTTACATACACGAATGTGATGTGTATGTATGTTTTTAAAATGATTAAATATCGAAAAAGTAGACGGCTTTCCTAATGGTAACAGACAGCCGCCGTTTTGTAAAACTTACTAATGCTTCGTTGTCTTATTAGTAAGATGTTAAGCTAAGTATGCAAATGTACTACCTAGTCCATGTTTCAGCAAAGAACACGACGATGGAAAACACTGACGCTATAACAATAAAAATAGATGAAGCATCGATAGTTGGCACTAATCCAGGCGAGCTGCTGCACAGCACTCTGTCACCTTGTTACACACATTCAACTTTCCGTTGGAATAATACATAAAAAGTATGTTCATGTCTGTATCTCCAAAGAAGAGGCACAACTAGGGTACCCATGACTAGCGGAAGACACCAAGTGCCACATTGTGATAGGTGGCAAGCCTATTGTCAATCCAGCACATATGCAATCCCGGGCAACGGTACTTTACTAGAAAATTGAAAATACACAATTTTTCGGTGGTTTTCTTGCAGAGAAATGAAAAACCACATTTAAGTTTGTCTACATAATATCTGTTAATTGAAATACTAAAATAAAATCAAGTAGTAGAACATTGCACATCCTAGTGCCGAATATTTATAACTGACCCGATAATCGTCGTTTTTTTATGATATTGGAAGGCAAACTAGCACACGGATTTTAGATTTTCACGCTGCCTAGAGACACCAAAGGTGGCAATGGTGCGTTGCCAACCTGAAATTGTGATGTTCGGTCTCGATTAAAAGTAAGTTTAACGGCTACCTTGCAAACTGAAACACATTAACGCAATCATTGGACGTTATGGTGGCAGGCGGTGGTGCCAATCCGGGCGAGTCGCTGCAAAATTCTACCACCTAGTAGGATGTCACAGTGTTTGTGACGTTACCATCACTAACAATGTGACATCCAAAAGTAAAGGCGAGCAAGGCGAGTAAAGGCGAGCATAGGCGTAAGTCTTTTTACGACCTGCCGGGCAGGAAGGCATATGGTCTATTCGGCAAAGGAGCCCGGACCAAGACGGGGAAAGAACTAAACACCCCGTAGTTTTGTCCTAGAACTATGCGTATTAGTATTTTTTCCTGCCAAAAACTAACTCAATAAAAGAGAATTATAAAAATGTTCCATTTGTTCGCGCGTAATGCAATGACCAAGGGAAAAACGGTTTTTTTTTCATAAGAGTTTATTTATTAATATTCCGAATTAACAGTTTCGTAAAAAACTAATTTTGGTAAATTGCATAGTAGATTACCATGATAGGTTCATCACATTCCGATTTCAATAAACCGTACAAAATGATTTCGTTCTTAAAATTTAAAAAACTTTAATTTCAGTTGATGAAACGTTTGACATCCGATTTTATTGAATGTGAAGTGTCAAAAGCGGAATGAGTCATTGTGAAGTGCATCCAAGTGTTGAAAACCAATTTTCCACGTATTGCTTTGTCATTCACGGCACAATGTGTGAAAATATTTCATATGGTATCCTGTTCACTTTACATTGTTTTCCTTTCATGATACCATAGGATACGCTTCAAGCATTTTTGATATAAATCCTTTTATTTTACCTAAAACATTAAAACTAGACATTTACACAAAAAATTGAAGTAAAATTGTGTTATCGTAAATAGAATATATTTCTTCTCGAAAGTTAACAAAGGCTACACGCGGAAGAGTGTCAAGCCAAGTTTAAAGAAAAGAACTAGCGACGGAGTGCAGTTTACTATAACGTACACGAATATAAGCGCACAATATGCAAGTGTTTTTGTATGTTTTATTCATAAACAAATAACAAGAATACTTTAAAACTATGTAGCCTGTATGTATCAGTAGTTGACAAATTAAAGTTCAAAACTCCGCATTTTTATATCGACTGACTAACTAACTCATAGTCTTATTGGACGAAAACTTAAGATACTGCTAGTTGACCTACAAACTTGATACTTGTCATTAATATAAACTAGTACGCGTATGAAAAGGAAAACCCTAACAGTTAATAATAAATGTTGGCATTTTTATTGGTATCAATAAAGAAAGTGTATGTATGTATGTATGTGTTAAAACAATATTTTCATAAAAAGTATTGATATGCTTTCTAAAATAAAAATGTGAATTAATAAACAGATTCAATATTAAGACGCTCTGCGTTGGAATGAAATTCCTAAAATTTTGTTACGTAAACTTTCTGTAATTCAAGCTTTAAATTTAACTTGGCTAGTTTTACGTCCAAGCTACATACAATAGAACATTTCGGATTAACGTTAATTCTATACATTTATACATAACGCGTGAGAAATATCATAGTTTAAATAATCAATAAATAATTAAAAGATAGAGTTTCAACATCAACATAACCGCTAGTTCTATATTCTTTATTAATTAAATCATAAAAAATATGCCCATACAAAAATAGAGCGAAACTGACCTTCAGGTGACCCCAAGACACTTATAAAATAGTATGTAGTTAGTAAGTACTAAACATAATTATTTAAACCATGAGTAAAATAAAATGTCAGTTTGTTAAATGATTGCACCATGATATGGAAACGGAATGGCCGCACGTTTTTTTTTTATTAATGTTTAGTTTTTATCTAGGTTTTTTTAAGATAATATATTCAGCACATGTAGTACCTAAACACACGCTAAAATTTTATTT
Organism: Calephelis nemesis; assembly: GCA_002245505.1. Classification (NCBI taxonomy): domain Eukaryota; kingdom Metazoa; phylum Arthropoda; class Insecta; order Lepidoptera; family Riodinidae; genus Calephelis; species Calephelis nemesis. Next base: position 8,622 of record NJDD01008091.1, on the reverse strand, counting down.
GTTAAGGTTACTAATAGTCTTCGACATTTTTTTATTAGCTATTAGGATTAAAAGTAACCGATGTCCTTCTCCAACTTCTTCACTTTCGTATATTACAAAGTTACGACACATCAACCCCTGTTGCGATGTGAAAAAAGAACAAACAAACAATCAAACACGCGCAAAAATAATGATAGTAAGGATTTTATAATTCATCAAGTTATTAAAGTATATTTAGGGTCATAATTAAAACTAATGAAACTACAAATAATCATAATTTATATATCGTTAATTATTAATGATAATCTCTCTTCAAGTTTTTATATACGACGAGTTATTTATATAGCGTTTTGATATTCAAAATAGTTGACAAACATTGCTTTCTTCGAAAGTACCACATATCTACTCATGTGAAGATGTAGATGTCCTTGTCACACATACTAGCCCTTTGATATGGATAAGCGGGAGTAAAATAGGGAGAAACAGGTAGCTTAATCTTGTCTTTAATTTATGCAAATGAAATTTCCACTGCACTAAATACAATCTAAACGTAATCAAGTAACAAAAGCCGTCACATCAGGCTTCCACGAATACATACGCTGCATCTAATAACTAAGATTAATTGCTTTTGTTTTGCGGCTTTACCTCCATCAGCCTGGTTATTGATGTCTGCTGCAGGTGCTCGACAGAAATATTATTGATTTATTAGTATATCGAGCTTCAATCATCAGGGCTGGTACAGTAAGCAACGCAGATGTATGACCACTTAACAATTCTTGTATTATTGTATGCTACAAAGTATTGCATTAAATAAATGTACGTAAAATTTTCACTCCCATATGCCGCAATGCGGTAGGCAGAGGCACAAACAGGGCACCCACTACTAGCTGAAGACATTAAGTCCCACAATGTGATAGGTGGCAACCCTATTGCCAACCGTTTAGATATCTAATCCCGGACAACATTATTTTTATTAGAACATTTAAAATGCACTATTTCTAATTTTTTTGTTGATCTACGTATTTGTTCTTGAATTATTCTATCTACCAAGTAGGTATCGTATTGTAAAGTGTAACAATACCAAAAACCAACAGAAACATTTTAAAAGTTCTACAACTTAAATAACAATAAATAACATTAAGGTTATTATACAAATTGCGGTTTTATCGGCAATAAGCGATTTCTTCCAAACAACCAGCATTCAGAAAAAAAATATAAAGCTAAGGAAAAAGTAAAAAAACCGTGTGGCACTCAAAGACTTCGGATACGTATGCAATAGCACAGTGTCAAAAAGTATAACATATGCAATATTGACTAATAATACTATATACGAGTATTGTATAGTACAAGGGTCAGATATCTGCGTTACGTATTGTACCAAGACGTGTATTCAAACTAACTATAAGTAATATTTACTTAGCTGACGTTCCTCGTCCCACAACTACGACGTTTACGTTTTCTTAGCATTTTTTTGTTAAAGAGTGAAATTTGTTAATAATTCAGAATTTTAAATATGGTTTTTAAATGCAAGAATTATTAAGCAGCTTTTATAAGCTTATTACATCGCAATGTTCTTTCTTGTCACTTTTTTTTCCGAAATGACTTCTGTTGTGTACGTCTAACGACTTTTACAACGTCATCGGGCTAGTGGGCGAGCAGAGTGCTCAGCCAGAGATTGAATTTTGGGTGGGGTC
>NJDD01008079.1:57389-73161 GCA_002245505.1 Calephelis nemesis | reverse complement strand
ACAATGTGGTAGAATATGTTGGAAAGCTTAAATAATTTTGTAACAACCTTAACACACATATTCCGCAAATAAATATATTTTCTTTCTTTCTTTCTTTCTTTCTTTCAAAAATTGCTAGTAATATTATAAAGTCACTTTTTGATATCTTCACTTAAATCACATCTGAATATGGCCTGGCTCAAGAATTAATAAGATTTGTTTTGGTTAGGAAGACAAATGATGGTAGTTTATTATCTAGTGTACAAATTCCAACCCAAAAAGAATTTACAAATATTAAAACAAGCAAATAATTCTATTTTAATATTTCTTTTTTTCTGAATTCTGGTTGTTTGAAAAAAATCGATTATTATAAAAATAAATATTATATAAATTATAAACATGTTTTTATCAATGTAATATGTAACAATTTCATTATTTAGTTGTACAATAAAGAGTTTATTATTATTTTTAAATAAGTAAGTAAGTATCGTCATATCCAATCCCGGGCAACGTCATTTGGATTAGAAAATTGAAAATACACATTTCCTAATTTTTTTGTTACCCGACCCTTTTTTGAAACCCGGGACCTCAAGTAGTCAAGTCTGACGCTGTACCGCTAGACCACAGAAGTTATATTCATATACTTAATTGAACTTAAAGTCTGTATCGTGAACCGTTATCGAATAATTAAGGTTTTTTATCATTAATGTTAATACAGATGTTAGGAAGTATTTAGCTGTTTGATTGATTATTTAATCTGATGTACGTAATAACGAGGAACTGGGGCTGCATAATGATTGCAGCGCCTTGTATTGTCGACAAAAAACAGGGGATACGCTAACGGCAATTCAAATTTAATTGTGGTTTTACTTTGGTATTAGTAAGTGTATCGCCTCTGTGGTCTAACGGTCCGGGTGTTGGACTTGACTGCATGAGGTCTCGGGTTCGAATCCCGGGTCGGCAAACAAAAAGGAAATTGGATTTTTTCAATTTTTTAATAAAAAAAAATGTCGGTGGGGATTGGAAACGTGCCCGGTTGGCGATAGGCTTGCCACCTATCACATTGTGGGACTTAGTGTCTTCGGCTAGTCGTGGGTGCCCTGGTTGTGCCTCTGCCTACCTCTTCGGTGATATGGGCGTGAAGATACTTTTTTTACTTTTAGTAAGTGTAGCTAACGACTATTAAGATTTTAGTGTCCACCTAATTATTTATTAGTTATTTATTCAAATATTTGGTTGTTAGTTACTGACGGTACATAAGAAAATTTTATTTGTGAAAAAACCATAATAAAGGGATGCCAACTGTATTTTCCCCCAAAAATGAGCAAATTGTTTGTTATTTGTTCAATTGAAAAAAACAACATACATGTCAAAAGTAAAATAAAACTCTCACTACTTGATAATTTTTAGCAACTTTTCAGGAAAAAAAAACATTTTTATTTTTACATACGAGTAGATACAACTAAACTACCTGTTTATTTTAAAATTTAAAGGTTTTTATTGGTTGTTCCCTGCTCCTGATTCGAGGAAGCGACGCGTTTTGTGCTTCTTAAACGCATAGCATCAAAATATCAGAACCGCCAAAAAATTACATAATGATCATGAAGCTACTTTTATACTGAGGGTTACCTCCTAATAAATAATAGACGTTATTTCCAAACATTGCTGATTTGTTCTAATTTACCGGCCTCTCTTTTGAAGTTTTATGATGTTAGTTAACAAAAGTCAAAATGAAACAGAAATAATTAAATAAGAAAGAGTTTTATTAAGGGTGTAATCTCCAATAGTAAGTAATATAGCTTCACGGTGATGACAGAACGTCGTATAACGTTATCTCAAATTGTAATCTGAATCTACACGAAATCTACACAAACAAAAATGAATCCCCGTTTCACATTGTCTCTGAAAGGAAGGACTAATTTTATTAATTATTTTTTATTGAGTTAGTTTTTGTCAGGGCTTTTTTGAGATTTAGTAAGAAAATGTTTGAAAACTCAACCCTTAAACTTAAACAAACCCTTAAAAAACGGAAATAAACATTTTTTAATCCATACAAAATGTCAGTAACTGCTAATGTCAAGAGATAAAAATTTCGTTAGATGAGCTAGTATCAAATAATTTTATATCTAATGCTATAAATAAAAAGCCTAAACGGTAAAAACAGTAAAAATTTAGCCCATGGAGACATAGCTTGACGTTCTATGACCAAATCGCCTTCGTGTTATTTGAGGGTGGTTTTGTTTGTACGAAGAGTAATGAATTTGTATGAATCTTGGATCTGAAAAAAATTTGGGACTTGGTACACACTTGCGTACTTGGGTTTGGTTATTGGTGGGATTTACTGTGTAAAGAACTGGAGTGGAGATATGTATGTACAAGTATTTCTAAGTGAAACTTTTAAAGCTCAGCGCAATATGAGACTAATAATGGATTTTTTAGTATTTTTTAAACCTTGCCCTGCCCTGTGTTAAAAAGCAAGCCGTACGTTAGTTCTAAAACTTATTCTGTGCTCATCTTCTCAACAATATAAAACAGACATTAAAAATTCTGCGATTTCTGTAAACTTAACATTCTTCGAATCGATGTGTTAATAGACGATGTGCAAGAAAGATAAATTGTTTACTAATTGGCAAACCAAAAAACATTCGTATTAATTATAACATTAATATGGACTCGCGTAATAAAAAGGTCAATAACACAGTTATTTATTTGTATTTCAACGTGAATTCCGTAAATGTTATGACAAACATTGAATATACATATATTGGACCAGCCAACGCCCACTATAATTATGCCATCATTGCATTATACTATAACATTTTTTTCTTCAAATTAATAGAGCGTCCACCTGCGGTTTTGATCGTGAGCCAAATTACAAATAAACATTTTTAAAATAAGACAACTTTCTATGTATAAATCTGTAGCTTATACGTTGTGAGAAATTTCATCCTAATTTGTTTAGTAGTTTTTGCGTTAAATATCCATTCATATTCATAAACTCTAGCATTTGTAAGATGATCTAGCTGACCCAACAGATGTATTCCTGTCCTTACTATTAAGAGAATTGTTTTGGACTTTTGGTCATATGAACCTTCTCCTGATAATAACTAGCACAACAAAAAATTATCAGCAAAATTGGTCGGTTTGTTCAGGTGTGATGCGATGACCAAGGGAAATGGAGATTCATCTTAATATAATATGTCGCCTCTGTGGTCTAGCGGTTCAGGTATTGTACTTGACTGCATGAGGTCCCGGGTTTGAATCCCAGGTCGGGCAATGAAAAGAAAATTCGGGTTTTCCAATTTTCTAACAAGAAAATGTTGCTTGAGATTGGATATGTGCTCGGTTGGCGATAGGCTTGCCACCTATCACATTGTGGGACTTAGTGTCTTCGACTAGTCGTGGGTGTCCTGGTTGTGCCTCTGCCTACCCAGTCGGGGATGTGGGCGTGAAGATACTTATTTTTTTAATATGCACGAACACATCTTCAGACATTTAAGAAAATTTTGTTGGAAACTTATAAGTAATCCATTCGAGTATTCAACAGAACATCTTCAATACACAGACACAGCTCTTTCAATATTTTACAATATGTATAAGTTATTACTACTATATAATGTGTACAAGTAGTACCATTTAGAGCCCATTGTATACATTTATTCTTTGTCGGAAACAAAGTGGGCGATTAACCGTAGTTGAGAGTAAGATGATCTCGTTTTGCCTTTTGTATCATAATGTGTTCGTTGACTTCACGTAAGTACGTCGCAAAATAGTTCAACTAAAATTTTATTCCAAACCAACTCCTGAATAAGTTTTTCTTTCTTTTGTCAAAACATCCCAACATTCGTGTTGTCATGTTTGTGTACGATAGCGCAATAAATGAATATTGTATTCTACCACATAAATGTACTTTTATACTGTTAATTAAAATAATTCGTCCAAATTATTCGCTAACCGTTCCAAAATATCAAAAATGCCGACGTTAATATTCAAGTTTTCACTTCTAGCCGCACTCCCGGAGAGCAACCCGTCGTTTTTTTTGTCAGTGATGGTCAGGGTCCCCTGTGTAAAACAGACTATAAACATCTTGAAAGGGGTAACATGTTAAAAGGATCATTACCAACAAGACAACTGATGGTAGAGTACTGTACAGCAACTTACTATTCTTGTCGCAATTAGAATACAGTCATGTTTTGATTCGGAGGGTAGGGAGGTGTGAGATATTACTATTTATTCTTAGACATTTGTTTCCTCCTCTCAGTCTTTTTGGGTTGAAGTCTTTCGCGGTTCCCTTCGGATATAAATAAATATTCCTGGACAAGTTACTCAAATTGAATCTAACCCCAATTATAAGATTGTATTATGGGTGTTAGTCAACGATACTAATACAGAGAAATACTTATACAGATACCAGAATAAATTTAATAAACACCCAGACCCGGAAATACAGACATCTAAATGTTCATCACACAAATGCCTGCTCTCGTCGGGAATCGAACCCAAGCCTGGTCGATGTAGTTAGGCAAATACGCTAGCCACTCGACTAACGAGTCGGTCAAATGTAAGTAATATTAAAATTAATCAATGAAGATTTGCTTTATTGCTACAAAAGTGTTTATTTCTATCTAATACTAAATAAATAAAGATCAACGAAAGGGGGTTTTATATCAATAACTAAAGTACTCAAAGGCCTCTCGAAAGTACTTAAATCTAACTCGTTTGACACGCTTAGAAAGAGAGCGGGTGTCAACCTTGTGTTACCAACTCCATTTAAATGAGAGCTTTAAGTTTAAATTAGTGTCACGTTATCTATTGATAGACCAATCGGCGTAACACCCCGGCCAGGTGATAGCGTTGCACCAATATCATTTACGGTGTCTATAGGTAACTTTTGTCTGTTAGCTTCGCTGTGTCATGCCACTTTAGAAAAAGATATTTAAAGCAGAAAGACAGGTAAAGTAGGTAGGTGCGTAGACAGTATACCCGGAAATGAGTAAATAAGTAAGGCATTTAAATAAATACTATACTTACTCCTGTTGCCATTAAAAAACGAAATAGAAAAACAGCGGGTGCTTTACTGCACGATTTCTAAATTTAGATGCCGCCTAAAGCATTTACATGGTACGTTACAAATAAATTAATTGTTGTAAAAAACATAGCGTTTGTTGTGAATTTATTTATAATAATAACTATATTTCCTCGTTAGGTAATGGGTTTGCAAAAAAGGCTAAAGGCGTCGATCATCTGTAAGACCTGGGTTCGATTCCTGAATCTATGTTATGTACAAGTATGCATTAGTCTATTGAACACAGATCCGTCTGTATTTCTGAGTCCGAGTGTTTATAACTATATTATATGTTTAAAATATATTGGAAGGCTAAAGAGCAGACACAGACAACATTTTTAGAAAGTATTAAATCATATTACCTTCGTGTACAAAACATGTTTGAAAGCCGTGTACAGGATAATGGTGAAATTAATATATTTTAAAACTTGCTATTGGCCAATTATGCAAACTTATTTTAAAGTATCTTCACGCCCATATCCCCACAGAGGTAGGCAGAGGCACAATCAGGGTACGCACGACTAACCGAAGATACTAAGTCCCACAATGTGATAGGTGGCAAGCCTATCGCCAACTGGGCACATATCCTATCCCGACCAAATTTTTTTTTTAGAAAATTAGAACAACCCAATTTTCGTTTTGTTGCCCGACCCAGGATTTGAACCCAGGACCTCATGCAGTCAAGTCCAACAACTGAACCGCTAGACCACAAAGGCAACAACTTATTTTAAGTTTGTTTTTATATTGGAGGGCAATCAAGCAGATGGATTTACTGATATTTACATGTACGGTAGTACTATTGAAATTATGCGCATCTGCTATATTCGTGAAGTTCTAAAATCCGATTGTATCTTAAATATATCTGTATTATAGAATTGTTACTACATAACTAATCATTTCGCTTTAATTAAGATTAGGTCAGCCAATTTAAAAATAAAAGTATAAAGTGCAAAAAGTGTAAAGTTGAAGTGCATAATTTAAATAGTAATACTATACATACACATCGGATATAGAGAGCTAAAATGATAATAGTGCGATTCCAAACTGAGGTCCAATATATAAACCATTCATTTAATACCATCATACCATTAAGTTCACCTCGTACTCTACACTCCAAACTGGAATACGATAACAACTAGCACTGACGCTATGTGGCAAGTGATTGTACTAATTAGAGTCATTGCAGCTCTATACCATCTGGTCCTACCTACATTAATATTCACCCATTTCGTCAGAGTAAAATAGTTACTGTTTTTATACAAACTTTCATCCCCCATTGTAGACCTTTGGGGGTTTATTTTTAGAAAAAATATTTGTGTCTGAACACGGCTCTTTAACTGTATGCATTAAAATTTCATCAAAATCGACTCAGTAGTTTAGTTGCGAAATCGAAACAAATAGACACATTTCTCATTCATAATATACGATTAGATATCTTAACTCAGCACAATCCAGCAATCTAAATTACTAGATTCCATGGCTATGGAGTCTTCACATCCCTACGCCACTATACTATACACACCTTTCATAAACTAGTTAAGTTAATTAGTACTCTAGTCATTAATTATGTCACTGTTATATTAAATAATAACAAACACATTACGTAACACTCCCATAACATTAACTGTGATTGGTATTCACTTAACGAAATAAGTTTTCGCTGTCACTGGCGCTTCCATCCTTATGGCCGTAAAACAACTTTCGATTTTTTAATATTACATTTGATATTGTTTACTATCTACCAACTTTGTGATACGCATATTTCTGCAATTCCTTCTTTCTTTCTATAATTTAACCATCTTATTAAAAAGAATGCACTAAAGTACTCCAAGGTGCGGCTGGGTATTACAGTGTTTATTACGCTGTGATACGGACTATAATATTATTTTTTATGATATTGGAAGGCAAAAAAGCAGACGGATTTCCTGATACTAAGAAATTCACGTCGCCTAGAGACACCAAAGGTTTTAATGGTGCGTTGCCAACCTAAGGCCTGGATGTTGGGCCTCGAGCAAAAGTAAGCTTACCGGCTACCTTATCCTCCGAAACGGAACAAATTATGACGTTATGGCGGTAGGAATACGGGCGTGATGATACGTACTTACTTAATGCAAATAAAGAGAAATCATATCTAATCCATAACTCATAAATGATGTCTAGAATAAAATTCCCAACGCTGGTGAGACCAGCAACCTACCCTACGTACCTAGGTTTGTGGTCGAGTGCTATGCAGAAAATTCTCTGGGTAGAAATTCATCGTCTTACCATCGACGTTCCGCCCGGACCAAGGTGACAGCTGTCAGTCTGGAAAAAAGGGCAACCGATAGACCAGCACACTGGCACATTAGGCCTACAATATCCATATCATCTTCAACCCACGATGTTATCTTACCATTGCGAGAGCCGTATGTTTGTTCGCTGATTTATCACATAAAAAATATATGGTATTGTTGTGTTCTAGAGCTACTAGCCACTCGTCAGTTTTTTTGTGTGATAAGTTATTTATTTTACAGGCACTATATTCTCCTTACGATTATATATCCCTTAGTATTCTATTAAAATATACTAAGAGATAATCATGGCCTAATGATACTATAGCTGCTGTAGATACGTCGCTGTTTTATGGCCGAGATTTTAGACCAATTGTGCAAGTCTACTGGCTACCCTACTCTCCGGTCTGGAACTTGACACTGTTATTATGGCGGTAAGAATAGGTAAGGCGGTGGATCTCTACCTGGACAAGTTGCACTATGATACTCTTCCACCCATGATTCTATTTTAACCTTTGCTAGCCTTTTATGAGCTGTCTGGTAGAAAGACAGATAGTCTAATCTTCACAAAAGATCACATACATTAGTGACTAACAACCAGACACAAACCCAGAAACGCATTGACTATCTACATATTAATATCTCAAATAACAAGCGACCCACTATGATTATGACAAATCGTTTGTTATCCACCTACCTATTTTTAATTATAAAGTAACATGGTTAAAACCACTTACAAATAGTATGTTTTTTTTAAATATAACATAAACAAAGAAGTAGAAGTAGAAGTCAGGAAAGCCCCTAAAATCAATAAGTTTAAAAATATGATTTAAGACACTTTCTGCGTTTAATTACACTCGGTTAAAGTTGATCGGTTTATCATATTTTTTCCTTTACGAGTATTTTAAAATGATTCTATTCTTATGATATTGCATGTGTTATATTTCTTTATTGTGTATCAAGAGCACCCTCGTGCAAAATTTATTTTATTATGTCTTCAAAACACAAGGTTGCCTGGGAGAGATCGCTGTTTAGGCGATAAGACTGCCTTTGTGTATCACTTAGTTTTTAAGTTTCTTTTAATGTATTTATTTTTTATGTATTTTGGTGCACAATAAAGAGTTATTCTATTCAATTCTATTCTATAAATATTCAACATAAAAACATTAAATCACAATAACTATTATGTTATCTTATGTCATAATTTGATGACATTCGTTTTGTATTATTTACATATCTTGCGATAGCATTATAGTTTTAGATTATGATGAAAATGCTCTTTGTTCACTTTATCGACACAGTGGGTGTTTGAATGTCCATAATATTAAAATGCGAGACTTTGTCTGCCTGTTAAGCTTTTACCATTAAACCCGTCTGGACCCGGCTTGACCTATTCTGAAATAATCTAATATGCATAAAAGAACCTACCATAACCTACTTTTATTTTTAAAAATCAACTCCCAAAAAGAATTTGTAAATAAACATCTAGATGTACTACCATTTGGATGGTCACTTTTATAATATACTTTTTAACAAATTTATAATTTTAAGGTTTTTTATATACTCAATCTACATATAGTATTACATTAGGTATTACACTTTTATATTAGGTACACTAGCTGACCTGGTGAACTTCGTACCAATTGATATTGATTTTCCTATTTTCTCTGCAATTGTCCTAGTTGTTTCTTTTATATGAACCTTCTCCTTGCGATAACTGCAGCTAACACAAAACAAATAGTAAAATTGGTCAATCCGTTCACACGTAATGTGATGACCAATATATAGGGTAGGGATTTATTATTATTGTTATTATGTATCATTATTATTTATACATATAAAATATCTATTGCTATACACATTATTTAGAGGAACACTACAAGTTACAACATAAGGTTGCTTGGCAAAGATCGCTCCAAAGCGATAAGGCCGCTTTTGTGTTCCTCAAGTTGAATATTATAATATTTAAATCATGATAGTGTCTAATATTATAATTTGTGATGCATAATAAAGCATTCCTTATTTCCTGTGATACGTTGGTGCCTGCCATTGTCTTTGGTGTTTCCTTATCACGGGTCATCTCTCGCTAGAGATAAGTGCCATTGTACTTTAATCTATTTAAATATAACATTTATATTATTTACACTATAAATGGTTAATGATGTAATGTTATTAAATTTAGATCATTGTTATTAATACATCTACATTTATTAAGGAGTTATACGCGTTACTAACAATTTAATTATGACTATTTTTTTATAATGCCTACTTTCAGTATAAGACAAAATAATCCTATCCTATTAATATTATAAATGCGAAAGTTTGTATGTATGGATGTATGGATGTTTGTTACTCTTTCACGCAAAAACTACAAAGCCGATTACGATGAAATTTGGTATGTAGGTAGCTGAAGACCCAGAATAACATATAGGCTACTTTTTATCCCGGAGTTCCCGCGGGATTGGGACTTACGAGGGTGAAACCGCGGGGCGCAGCTAGTAATAAATAATTTAAACAAACGTATTAGTTTATGAACAGTATACTTAGAATCTATGAGATCCCATATTTTTAAATGAAGAAACACTTTTACTGTTTTACGTATCACTTATAATTAATTATTTTATTAATAGCCTACCGGTTTCGCTTATGACAGCATCATCAGGGCTAGAACTTAAACTCTACCAAGCACCGACGATGGAAAATATCAAATCTATGAGATCCTATTTACGGATTAATTAATTAAATATAATTATTGCAGGTTGTCTTTAAGAATAAATATTTGAGATAAACTAATACATTGTGCTGTATTAAATGGCATAAGATATTATTAAACATATCTGGCAGAGATCGTTTATTGCCAATCACAATACCTTTTTGTACCAATTAATTTAAGTGATTGCCAGTAAAATAAGAAATCATGAAGTATAAATGGTCAATCTGTTTTTTGTTGGTGCATAATAAAGTACATATTCATTTATTTATTTTATGTGTTCGTACTGTTTTACTACAATCCGAAGCTAAAAGAGAGCAAAACAGCTAGCAGCTGATATGAATCTGATCTCCGTTGGCAAAATAGACGAACCAGTATGAACCGTGCTACGTTATAAATGTAGGTAAGTATTTTAGGGATAGGCAGAGGCGTAACCAGGGCACCCACAATTAGCCCAAGACACTAAGCCCCACAATGTGATAGGTGGCCAGCCTATCGCCAACCGGTCACATATCCAATACAGGGTAACATTATTTTATTAGAAATTTAAAAATATACATTTTCTAATTTTTTGTTGCCCGAACAGGGGACAACCGAAACTAAGGTAGAGCTTCATTAAACAAAAACTTAGGCTAATCTAATAAATATAATGTTTTATTTCATATAAAACATACATGTTAAATAAAGTACATTAAATATACATAATATATCATACGTATATTACCAACGAAAAAACTTTTTTGTACACTTATATGACGTAATATTGAAAAAGGAAGTCGGTTTTAAGCAACATTTAATTGATAGTTAGCGACAACGTAACACCAAAAACACCATAAACGTTAAAGGTGCATGAGTTGTAACAGTCAGTCAATATGCAAGTCTACCGACTACCCTTTACTCCAGACTGGAACATGACAGTGCTATACACATTCCAAATGAAACACCAAAACGTTTTCAAAACCGCAAATTGAAGGTGGTACAAAAGTGGTCGTCAGGTGGTCACAAGACCGGTGACCTCTAAGCAAGACCTACATTTTCAATGTCACAAATATTTCACGTCGTGCCAATGCCTCCAGTGCGTATATCGAGAATGAAAACGTAACACACAGACGCCCACGCGCGACCTTAATCGAACTATCGCACTGCACGACACACACGACCAAATGTTCTCGGATTTACTATAATAGACCTAGCTATTAGTCCAGTAAAAAGTTACATGAAACCATGATCTGACCAGAGTTGGCGCAATGAGTAAAAATGTGTTCATTAACACTTAAATCTTAAATTTATGATAAATCTTAAACTTATAATATTTATAAATATCATTAACACTTAAATATATGCTCTTTCTTCGTCCATGCTTCATCTGTTAATTGTATTAACCAAACATATTTTAATTTACGTAATCTTAACATTTATTACAATAAAATAAAAACAATATTTCACACATTATATTATTTATAAAATCCTAAAATCCACCATAATTTCGGAACGCGAAGTACTGAGAAGCTCCGACGGAAAAAATCAGCGGGCTTTTTTACCTATTTTTTAAAATACGGTTACAAAATATTTCATGTAAAACATTATAATTATAAGAGATTCATTTGAGAAGCAACCAATCCTACGCATTGTTATCGGCTAGATTTTCTGATAATTTTTTTCACAATTTGAATTATTATTATTTTTTGTTTAAAGTAAAAAAGTGAACATTGTCCCATGAAGGAATAGATTATTCTGTGGAGACAAAACAATCATGCAAGATTGTTTTTGTTCCTTGTATTTACAGAGTGTATATCTCATTCTTTTTAAAACATCTTACTAATTTAAACATATGTATCATTTTCAAAAATGTTTTCAAGCGTTAATTGTTTTATTATTTTTTTCTCTGACGGACAGTCTTAGGTCTAGGTTGTCGCTCTCTTTTGTAAAACAAATATAATATTCACATATGCAGAACTTCCACAGAGAAGATTTCCATACGACATGATGCTATAAAAAAGAACTAAATAAAATTAATATCTAAAATCTTTTAGTGGAATTTCAGTTCCCGCATGCAAAAAAATATATACCCAAATACCAGAATTCCAAATAAACTTGTTTAGTATTAGTAACTAGCTGCGCCCCGCGGTTTCACCTGCGTAAGTCCCAATCCCGTGGGAACTCCGGGATAAAAAGTAGCCTATATGTTATTCTGGGTCTTCAGCTACCTACATACCAATTTGCGTGAAAGAGTAACAAACATCCATACATCCATACATACAAACTTTCGCATTTATAATATTAATAGGATAGGATTATTTTGTCTTATACTGAAAGTAGGCATTATTCTTATTGATCCTATTGATTAATCCTATTGATTAAGATTTACAAACTTGTTAAATAACGTTACATTATATTTTGAGGTGCAGCTTACTTAAATATCGAATATTTTGTAATCCAAAAGTTATAAATAAATAATGATATCGCAACATACACATTGCCGTAATTCGACAACAAGCAGAACATCATGTTATCTCATCGAAACTTGGAAAACTGTGTTTTATATTACAAAACAAATTGTACCAGCTGTTGATAACCTTTTAACTTTTCGTATGAATTTCGTTGTCTTCACGCCCATATCCCCGAAGAGCTAGGCAGAGGTAAAAGCAGGGCACCCACGACTAGCCGAAGACACTAAGTAGTATAATGTGATAGGTGGCAAGTCTATCGCCAACCGGGCACATATCCAATCCCAAGTAACGATTTTTTATTAGAAAATTAGAAAAACCCAATTTTCTTTATGTTGCCAGACCCGGGATTCGAACTCGGGACCTCAGGAGTCAGGCAGTGAAGTCCAACAACTGATTACTGAACCGCTAGGCCACAGAGGTGACAATTTCGTTGTTCTCTGTTTCATTTTCCTCTGTATATCCTGGTTTTAAATAATAGCTAAATGGTAGAGCGTTGTACAGCAACGCGCCCGATTTGAAACCACCGCCTTACCTAGTATTTATGTTTATAACGTCGGTGCTCACCACGGTCGTATTCCGTGTTAAATTATGCTTTATCTGGTAGATATGCATACGCAGTATAAAGTCTCTACAGTCTGTAGCGGACAGTCGTCTCTTATCATCAGGATATCAACCTACTCGTTCGTTTTTACATCTTGAAAAACCACATTTATTTATTTATTTATATACACAAAGAAGACTTGATTTTTAATTTAAATGCTGAAAGTAGACAAAAAAACTCAAATAATAAAATTCTTGACGCCCGTATCTCCGAAGAAATTGACAGAATCACAACCAGGGTACGCATGACTAGCCGAAACACTAAATTCTACAATGTGATAATATTAATGGCATTTTAAATTATTTTGAGTAAAACTTTATAATAATGTGATAGGTAGCATCGAACCCGAAACCTCACGAAGCCAAGCCCCGCACCACAGACAAACATAAAGACGCGGCAAATTTATAGTATTCCAAAACTGATGTAAATTTATTCATATCGTGATAATATCATATCATCCTATTAATATTATTAATGCGAAAGTTTGTATGTATGGATGTATTGATGTAAGGATGTTTGTTACTCTTTTACGCAAAAACTACAAAGCCGATTACGATGAAATTTGGTATGTAGGTAGCTGAAGACCCAGAATAACAAATAGGCTACTTTTTATCCCGGAGTTCCCGCGGGATTGGGACTTACGCGGTTACGGCGACGCAGCTAGTAATAAATATTTATTTGATGAAACTGAGGTAAATTTACAATACCCAATATAAAAATCATTTTTACAATTATTGTGATAATATGGTACCCTGATAATGCTGTAAAAAGTGAAACTGGTCATCTAAAGTGTTAAACAAAGTGTATAATTTAAAACTGTATATATTATTTCTGAAAAAAATGTAGAATTATATTTCACCTACGAAAAATTAAATTTCATTACCAACGTTATGTTAGTAACTTATATCAAAGACAAATCTATGTTATATTTTTAGTACTATCTATACTTATTATATTTTTAGTACTATGTACTGTGCCAAAGTGTTGATCTCGTTCTTTTTTAGCGAATGTTTTCATTTTAACCAATGCTATCCAAACATTGAAAACCGAATCAAAACAGATCTTATAATTATCTCAGCATATAGTAACAAACAGACAAATAGACAATAATTCTAAAATAAATGGTTTTATGTTAAAATAGGAAAACTTTGCTGGTACGGTCTTGTGGAAAGAATGACAGATGAAAGATTGACAAATCAGATACACAATGCGAATGTGGATGGATGTAGGCGCCAGGGGAGACCAAGGTTGAGATTCCACGATCAGATCACTCGGATAATATGATCGTGGGTAGTGTCAGGAGTGTCCGAAACCGGCGTGTTTGTATGAAAAGGTGATGAATGTAAAAGGCCATGTTTGTCAGGATCGTGAGGTCTGGCACTCGATACTCTCTGCCTACCTCGTAAGGGACTTGGTGTGAATATGTGTGTATGTATATGTATGTAATAATGTGGGTTTATAATCGTCCTATATTTTTGAACTAATATTTTTTCTAGAATATCTCCAAAGACACTTATTATACGAATTTAATATTTTTGGATATTTTAAATTATTGACAAAACATTATCTTTTCAGAATCCTTGATGACACCTGCTGTTGTGATGAACAATGCATAAACAGGAGATAATTTTACTGGTAAGGAAATTTAGTTTTTTAAAATACAGTAAACTGCATAAACGACTTCAATTTCTATTGAATCTTATTTGTCCATTAGTAACTTGAATTATTTTGTGTTTTTTTAATAATCATAAATTGAGAACACTGCTAACGTACACGAAGATTCACTGTTCAATAAAAAACTTAAAAAGAATTCGTAATATTGGCCTAGTAAAAGTATTTTAGCTAACACACAATTAATTATAGTTGGTTTGAGAACCTCCTGTTTTTTCAAAAATGAACGAAAATATAGCAATTTATTAAATTATAGCCATTTATACAATTCGAAATTTTAAAGACTTCCTGACTATTAAATTTAATGTGGGTAAATTTAAAACTATTGACTGGCAATAATTGATTAATTAAGTTATTTGTGCGAACGTGTGTTTAGCAGTCAGACACAAAACAGGAGACTCCGGGTCAAGTTTTACTCATAATAATTTAAAGTGCCATTAATTTAAGCAATGAAGATGTTTGTTTTGTAAGATTGATTATGTCTTTTGTTAGTTTTTGGCACTAGACAAGTTTAAGTTTGCATCAAGTGAACCGATTCAATATAATTTGTCATAAATCTTATAGAAAATCAAATCAAGGTTTTGAGTAGAGCAGTGGCGTCTTGATAAACTAATACATACATCCATACATACATATTTTCACGCCAAGTCCCTTACGGGGTAGGCAGAGAGTATCGAGTGCTAGATCTCACGATCCTGACAAACCTGTCTTGGTTCCCTCACATTCATTACCCTTTTCATACAAACACGCCGGTTTCGGAGACTCTTGACACCACCCTCGGATAATATCCGATTGATCTGATCTTGAAATGTCAGCCTAGGGCTCCCCGGGTACCTACATCCATCCACATTGGCATTGTATATCTGCTTTGTCAATCTTTCATCTGTCATTCTTTCCACATGACCGTACCAGCGGAACATGCCCTTTCGCATTTTAACACCATAAAGTAATCTCTTCATGAATACATTTAATTATATTATATATATAACTAAATATATTATATGTTATAATTACTAAATATGTTAT
>NJDD01008079.1:29631-41845 GCA_002245505.1 Calephelis nemesis | reverse complement strand
AAAAATGTAGCCATTTATATCCGCCTCTTTGGTCTAGTAAATTGTATAAACTACTTTAGGTACTTACCAAATTCTATTGCTAACTAGCGGGGCAATTCTGAATGAGTTTTTCAATTTTATAATAAAAAACAGTGTCGCTCGGTTGGTGCTTGTTAATAGTTTTGCCACACATCAAATTGTGGGACTAAGTACCTTCGTCTAATCGTGGGTAGATTTTACCACTGCTTACATAGGAACGCCCGTACATAGGAACTCTGACGAAGTCACGGGTAAAGATTTAGTTTATTTACCATAAAACTACAAAATTATAAAATTGTGGAGTTCCATTAATTCTATAGGGCGGTATTCCTAAACGATTATGACTTAGGATCCTTCAAGAAAAGAGCCTGCTTATTCCTTAAAGGTCGGCAACCGAAGCAAGGCAAGGTCTGTTATACTCCTGGTGTTGCGGAATTCCGCGGGCGGCGGTGGTCATTTTAAAGAAAGAAAAATATTTATTTGGGGAATATGTGTGTAATGAGATAGATGTGACAAAAACATTTAAGAATATCAACATATTCTACCATATTTTGGCGTGAAAATATTTTAAAATTTATTTAATTTATTTAAACCTGAAAGAGTTAATTTCATATTCTTTAACTTTTAAGCAAACTATTTATATTTATAACAAGTTTAATTATTTATGACCAAAACATTTTAAAACTACAATTAAATTTAACCCTGCATATCGTAAACTACCATTTCATCTTTCCATCAGGTGACCCACTTCCTCGTTTACCTCCTCTTGTATAAATAAAATAAATAAATAAATAATATTAAACTCGCGTAAGTAACTAGTAAGCAGATTTCAAGTAAGTAGGTTGCTTTGAAACAAAGAGAGAATGTGGACCACGTTATCGAACCAGTAACCTGCCACTTACGTAACGAAAGCGGTCTGGTTCAGGGTTGGCAAGATCACGAAAAAATACTCATAATTTATACAAAAACATTCAACATTACATTTATATAGCAGACCAGATTTATGCAAATAGTATAAAAGTAAACGGTAATAATATGTGAGTTTATTAACCGGTTATCTAATTTATTTACATAAAATGTTTTTATAAACTGAATTATTTCAAAGAGAGTTTTTTTTATTTNNCTACTCCATATTTAATAACATTAAAATAAATAATTTCGTTTTGTACTTTTTGAATAAACAACTAATTTTACGGCACCCTTATTGGTCCGGCCTCCTTTGCAGAATAGACCATCTGCCTTCTACCAGGCAGCTCATAAAAGGCGAGCATAGGCTAACCGTCACTAACACCGTGACATCTGACTAGGTGGTAGAGTTTAGCAGCGACTCGCCCGGATTGGTACCACCGCCTTGCCTATTTAGATAAACATATAGAGACAACTTTTTCTTTTGTTAATGTTTTATGGATACGTATCCAAATCACAACACTACTTTAAGCTAAAATTTATTTATTATTTAACTTTCAAATCATAAAATTGCATAAAAATGTGCTTATATATTGAAAATAATTCTCTAAATCCAAAAAATGTATTTATGTTTTGTAAATCCTAAAACCAGTTTTGTTTATGATGGTAACCCTACTGAATGTAGTCAATGGTAACTTGCTTATGGCAAGCCTCTCACGTTGACCATTAATATACACCCACTAATTCTATAAGCACTGGGTTGCCATAGCTCGGTTTGGTCTTCATTCTTATTAGCACGACCTAATTGTGAAATTTTACTACAACACGGAAAATTATACAGATCGTAGGTGCCAAATTTCAAAATATCATAATATTTTATACTAACCTACTTCCGATGTTTCACCGGCACCGATTTTTATTGGAAATATCTTTTTAATCCAGAAAATCCTACAATGTGGAAATATATAGCAGGTAAAAAGTTGACTAAAGACCCGTAGAAAGAGTTAAAATTACCCCAATTTTGTAATGACGAAAAAACTTTTTCTGGTATCCGCTCGGCGATAGGTGCGCTGCTAGTACCTACCACTTTGGAGTTACGGGCGTGAAGATAAATACCCATTATCATTTGAAAAGAATAAAAGTGAAGTTCTACACTAACATGCTTTTTTACTTATGAAATAAAACTACTTTCATTGTGTTTATGAAATTCTCATAAACACGAAAAAATATGTCAAAATGATTTTGTAATCGTGAAACAAAAACTATTTCCCAAGTGTTATGCACATTTTTTTCATTTAAAGATCTAAGTCAAGGCCAAGGTTTGATTTATTTCACAATTCATTGACTCTTTTAATTGTTACGGTTTTTGTCAGAAGTTAGTGACCATAACAATACTGTCTAAGTGACAAACAAATGATAATATTATTATGATAATTTAATCTCATTAAAACCAATTTCAATTGAGTTTTTAGCACCATCGACAGAAAAAGATAGTCGAAATTTTCAAGTCGAAAGTCGAGTAAAATTAGTCAATTTTGGTGTCATTTTGTCACAGATGAAATAATCATAAAGAAAATAGCGTATCGTGTATTTCTTGGTTGCCGTTAAATCTCACTATATGAGCTTGAGTAATGAGGTCAACGCTTAAACCAAGACCCTGACATGACTTATTGACGACTAATGACTAATTATAATTGAAACCCGATTTTGGTAAGTTTGATGCAAACTAATGGCAAAATGCTAACGCAAATGCCAAAACCTTTCTTTCTTTATTTAAGTTTTGGCCAACACGTTAGTATTTTGCCATTCGTCAAGTAGAAATTTGCATCAATTTTATATCAATATTCAATTATAATTAGTCGTCAGTCATAAGTCGTCAGTAAGTCATGTCAGGCACTTGAGTAATGCGGCGGCCTCATTACACAAGCTCATAGAGTAAAATTTGGCGGCAACGAGGAAATATACGATACGCTAATTTCTTCACGATTATTTCATTTGAGCACTTTCATTGAACAAACTTGTACAAAATGCCACCAAAATTGACTTATTTTACTCAGTATCAACACAAAATTCAATAATTATGAAGAAACTTCGACCATCTTTTCTCTCGATGGCGCCAAAACTCATGCCAAAACCTAAAGAAAGAAAAAAAACAATTTCAATATCAAGCATGTCGTCTAAAGCAACCGTTTTCTCGATTTTTGTGGGATTTTTTCATTTGTCCCAGACTTTGTGGCAATGGAACTACCTTGTAAGAACGCTCTTTCAGATATTTTTTCAATCTGTTTACAAATGATTTAGAAGTCGACTACCATACAAAAATTAAAATACGTGTCGGCCATATAAAATCCTCTTTTTTGGGGGCCACTGAAAAAAAAAGAAAAACGAAGTACCCAGGTAACACTCTGGGTGTTACCTGGAAACGGAAATACAGACACATAAATGTCTGAGTCAACGATCCTAAAATTTAAGAACGGAATAAATTTAATAAATACTCAGACGCAGAAATGCAGACATCTCAATGTTTGTCACACAAAACTCTGCCCCCGTCAGGAAACGAACTCTAGCTTTGCGGTTTGCGGCTTGCTTAGTGGGTGGATTTAGGCGTTTACGCTAACCCCTCGACCAACAAGGCGGTCGATATTATGCTCAAGAGTACATCTTAAATATTTAGGATTAGTCTTTTGTTAAATCTAGTATCAATAGTTCTTTTGATAAATGAAATAGAAATATCGCCCCATTGATGGCACATTCGGCCGCCATGTTTATTTTTTGCTGTAATTATTCATGTTTACGACCTTAATCTAATTACATCTGAATCATAAAATTTCTTACATCTGAATCATAAATTAATCATTGAAACGGATTGGGATGTATAAAGCAATGAAAGCTCTTTCATGTACTTAATAACATTCAAAGACATACACTTTAGTCTCTATATACATACGCGTACAGCAGCGTATAAAATAACTGGATAGCTGGTTATTAGGACGCTTCGGTATCCAAAACAATATTTTTCTCTCGGTATTCAGTCAATATATAAATACTGACCTAATTCACAACCAACTAGACCAGGCCAATTGATAGGGGTAAGAACCTATTAGGAACAATTAAACACGCCTGGTGACCCATACAGAACTTAGTAACTGGACTCAGCTAATATGTAAAGGAGTATACTATTTATTTATTTTGTTATCTCTTATATTTATATATATATATAATTTGATATGAAATTAATTTATTTGTGGAATACGTGTGTTTAAATGAATATGTATGAAAAGGGCAATGAATGTGATGGAAGCCAGACAGGTTTGTCAGGATCATAAGATTTGGTACTGGATACTCTCTGCCTACCCTGTAAGTGACTTGGCGTGAAGATATGTATGTATGTGTGTTTGAAAATTGTAACAAATACTAATTTGTACCATTATTTACTTCCACTTTATGGTGTGCAAAATGTAACCAATTTGATTATACAGCTTTATTATTGTTAGTTATATATTTTTACACAAATTAGTTAAAATATATTTGTTACAAGGCTACCTCATTAGTGTAAAAACGTTTTAATCTGATCAAGTTTTACCCCATCTACCATAAACTATCCCAGTTTCCAAACTTAGTTTTATCCGTTTGTTGACGTACGTAATGTAGCTATGATTAATGTAGTTTTGTGGCATAGTATTATATCTAAGTGTTGCAGTCAACAGGCACAGATTTTACTGATCTATTTATGTAAACAGTACGCAAACGTGGATGGCTTTGTAATCAATGTATTTGTGTTAATTAGCAATTTAAAACCACATGTTATTCAGAACGGCATAAACAACGCATAATACGATTCAATTACATGGAACTGTTATGGATAAGGAAGTGCATAAATACATTTGTTGCAGCTAATTATATCAAAAATTAATAATAATGATATCTGGACATATTACCCGGCTTAATTAAGATCGATGAATGTGAAACATGAGACATATTTAGATACTTAAATAAATGTAATAAGAATTTAATCTTATCCTTAAGCCTTTGTGTCTAGCGGTCCGGGTCGGGTTAGGCAACAAAAAAAATTGAAAATGCGTATTTTCCATTTTCTAATAAAAATAACGTTGCCCGGGATTAGAACCGACATTCATGAAATGGCACACACGTAGAGGGAAACTTGGATTAACACAAAGTTTTTAACCCAAAAAAAATAATACTAGAACCATCCACGCAGCCACGCAGGCAATACCGCGGACAACAGCTAGTTATAACATACTTATATAAAATTGAAACCCCATTTCGCTTACTTAGTCTATTAATTTTGTTATTTCTTTTTGGTATATTACTTATTGACATGAGATGGTTCTTATGCAGAAAAAAACCGAAAAAATGCAGGGTAAGTGGGAAAACAACACTTTTTTATAAAAAAAAGTATCTTCATGCCCGTATCCCCGAAGAGGTAGGCAGAGGCACAACCAGGGCACCCACGACTAGCCGAAGACACTAAGTCCCATAAAGTCTATCGCCAACCGGGCACATTTCCAATCCCGACCAACATTTTTTTTTTAGAAAATTGGTAAAATCCAGTTTTCTTTTTATTGGCCCTACCGGGATTCGAACACGAGACCTCATGCAGTCAAGTCCAACACCCGGACCGCTAGACTACTTTTTTATACAAACTATTAGTAGCTGTTTATGTAAAACGTTACGAAATTCGCCGGATCGGACAGTATATATACGAAAAAGCATCCTCATTTCGCGTGTTTATCGCATCATGCCTGAACGAATGGACCGATTTCGCCAATTCTTTGTTCGATATAGCAGTTACTGACAGGAGAAGGTTTATATGAAAAGAAAAACCGAGAAAAATGCAGGGAGAATGAGAAAAACATAGCTTTTATCTGTACAAGTTGTGAGTAGCTGTTAACGTCAAGCAATACGAATTTCGATAAAAAATAATAGAAGAAGGCGTTATTTTGCGGTAATCGATCCTTAAATCCGCCAAAAGAAAATTGCAAATTGTTTTTTTTTTTGGATCTAAATACTAATTTCGCCAGGTTTGCTTGTTACCATTACAATTAAGTGATCTCATCCTATTAATATTATAAATGCGAAAGTTTGTATGTATGGATGTATGGATGTTTGTTACTCTTTCACGCAAAAACTACAAAGCCGATTACGATGAAATTTGGTATGTAGGTAGCTGAAGACCCAGAATAACATATAGGCTACTTTTTATCCCAGAGTTCCCGCGGGATTGGGACTTACGCGGGTGAAACCGCGGGGCGCAGCTAGTATGTAAATATACCTTTAAAAATTCAAACTCCCGACAACGGTCACTGAACACGTGTGGTCATTATCTATTATACTGTGTGTTAAATGTCTGTTACATGTCCCACATAATTGTGTTATATGCCTGATTATGATGAACGAACTGATAAGTTTTGTTTGCCGCATTGTGAAATAAAACAAACACTCGTATTGTTGATGCATTGTTGGCTTGGGTTTGTGGGCGCTCCTAAATTGCAGCGTGTATAACGTGGGTAATTTTGGCAAAGACCTCGTATTAATAATCTATTGTATAAATCAATGTAAAACGCTTAAGCGACTAGCCAAGGTAATATGATTACCTACTTATTGTGTTTGTTGTTACGCAATTATTGTTGAATTAACAATTACATACAATTATCAGTTGTTAGGGTCTTTGTCCACTCAGAAGTAGTTACTTTTGAAGAGTTCTGCAACTTGTACCTTGCAACTTAGTTAATTCTTATGATGTTACCCGTTTTCTCTCTGCTATTTTATTTTATTTTTTATTTATTTGGAAAACAAACAGTGATTATATATTACTTAATGAATAACTTAAACATTATCTTAACACCATTAACATGTTTTCACACCTGATTTTATAAAACAGTTACAAAAATGTTTGTTAAAAATTAATCCTTACTTTAAAACTGTTAAAAGACAAAAAAAAAATAATTATATCGACTATCAACTGATTACGTGAAAATTTCGTATTCAATAATGTTATTGAAGGACAAATATAAAATTGCAAACAGTTTGAAAATCACTAAACGAACATCATTAAATAACTTTACTCATTTGCAACGATGTGTGACCTCATATGTGTGCCCGTTCAAGTTACCGTCTCGATAACATTTCCTACAATGCTTTAAATTTTGATCTCCTTAACTCATATAAATTTCTTACCGCCAGATATAAATCTTGCGTGTAATACTATTAACCCTTCGACGCTTATTTTATATTCTACCTTATCCAATTCCTACGTATGAAACTGCCATGTTGTAAAACCAAATGTAATTTCTGCACAATCAATATCTTTGTACTTATATATTAGATTA
This sequence comes from Calephelis nemesis, assembly GCA_002245505.1. Taxonomy (NCBI): domain Eukaryota; kingdom Metazoa; phylum Arthropoda; class Insecta; order Lepidoptera; family Riodinidae; genus Calephelis; species Calephelis nemesis. The sequence goes on along the minus strand of NJDD01008079.1, from coordinate 34,571 downwards.
AATACTAGACTCCTCATCCACTGGCGTCGTCTGAATTATAAATGTGTACAGAGACATCACTTACAAATAATATGACGAGAGGGAAAAGTTTTTGAACTGAGGTAGTGATTACTATATTACCAACAACAGAAATTGGCAAACTCTTATTTCAGAGCTAGTCACACACACATACACACAGCCAGTCAGACACACACACACACACTTACAAATAGTAACAATAAATGGAAATTGAAAATTATATCGCAATAATTAATCGCCTCTGTGGTCTAGCGGTCCGGGTGTTTGACTTGACTGCATGAGGTCTCGGGTTCGAATCCCGGGTCGGCCAACAAAAAGAAAATTGGTTTTTCCTAATTTTCTAATAAAATAAATGTTGGTCAGGATTGGAAATGTGCCCGGTTGGCGATAGGCTTGCCACCTATCACATTGTGGGATTTAGTGTCTTCGGCTAATTGTGGGTGCCCTGGTTGTGCCTCTGCCTACCTCTTCGGGGATATGGGCGTGAAGATACTTTTTTTTTAATAGTTTGAAATTACATTAAATTTATGCATTATTAACAATTTGAATTGGAAATTATAGGAATACTTAACAACATGTAAAATGATTTTAAATAATTTTTGTCTTTGCAACAATTGTGATATCAATTAATAATGAATAGAAGTGCTCAGTAGCACAGTTTCGTACCTAGTCGCTCTTCTTTTTTTATGTTATAGGAAGGCAAACAAGCAGACGGATTTCCTGATGGTAAGAAATTCACGCCGCCTAGAGACACCAAAGATGGTAATGGTGCGTTGCCAACCTTAGACCAGGATATAAGGTTTCGAGCATAAGTAAGTCTACCATAAACACCGAACCGGAACACGTCGACGGCAAGCGCTGACGTTATGGCGGTAAGAATAGGTACCAACCAAGGTAGTACCAATCCGGGCGACTCGCTGCGAAACTCTACCACCTAGTCAGATGGCACGGTGTTTTTTGCGAGCTCCCTAGCACAGGAAGGTATATGGTCTATTCTGCAAAGGAGCCCGGACCAACACAGGGAAAACAACACAGCTCTTGTGGCTGAACTCGAAACAAGTTTATTCAATAAAATAGTTTTCATTTCTAACATTAACAATTAACATTAAAGTGGTAAACTACTACTACTTACTAGGTGGTAGAGTTTAGCAGCGACTCGCCCGGATTGGTACCACCGCCTTATCTATTCCTGCCGCCATAACGTCATGACGTGTTCCGGTTCGGAGGGTAAGTTAGCCGGTAAACTTACTTTTGCTCGAGGCCTAACATCCTGCCTTCAGATTGGCAACGCACCACTACCACCTTTGGTGTTCTAGGCGGCTTGAATTTCTTACCATCAGGAAATCCGTCTGCTTGTTTGCCTTCCAATATCATAAAAAAAAACACTCGGCTACCAACTGGAAAATAAACGTATCTTTAAGCGCAGCCGGTGCACGTCACGGTTTACTTAATTAATTTACTTGTTTGATATTGACTTTAAATTAGCTAGGTATACACTATATTAGTTTACGAACAAAGTGATTCTGAGTAATTGAAAAGATTAATGTAAAAAAATTGCCTCTGTGGTCTAGCGGTTCAGATGTTGGACTTGACTGCTTGAAGTCCCGGGTTCGAAACCCGGGTCGGGCAACGAAAATAGAAATTGGATTTTTCTAATTTTCTAATAATAAAAAAAACGTTGCTTGGGATTGGAAATGTGTCCGGTTAGAGATAGGACTGCCACCTATCACATTGTGGGACTTAGCGTCTTCGGCTAGTCGTGGGTGCCCTGGTTGTACCTCTGCCTACCTCTTCGGGGATATGGTCGTGAAGATACTTTCTGAAAATGTTTATTATTTTTTGCTTTTCAATTATTAAACAAATGTTAATACCTATGTAACAGTAATCAACTATACAAAATTATGCAGTCTTTACCATAAACAATCTGCTTGTTCGTAACCAAAATCAATAAAATATGTTAATATAAAATATCACCCGTCCGGTCTGCTTTATCTGCTTTCCTGCCAGGCAGCTCGTAAAAGGCGAGCATAGACTTGCCGTCACTATCACCGTGACATATGACTAGGTGGTAAAGTTTCGCAGAGACTCACCCAGATTGGTACCACCGCCTTACCTATTCCTGTCACCACTACTTCATGACGTGTTCCGGTTTAGAGGGTAAGGTAGCCGGTGCTCGAGGCCTAACATCCCGTCCTCAGGTTGGCAACGCACCATTACCAGCTTTAGTGTCTCTAGGCGACTGGAATTTCTTACCATCAGGAAATCCGTCTGCTCGTTTGCCTTCCAATATCATAAAAAAATCATTCTTTTTACAAAAATAATGTATTTTATGCTAACAAGATTTCTTAAAACTAATCAGATAAAACATGATTAACGACTTTGGTCTGAACAAAATTGGTCATTAGTTTTTACTATTGTTTGGACCTTCTGTGGGAAAATTGAATGTCAGGTAGGAAAGGATATGAGATTTAAGTTTATGGCTATATATATCCGCTGGTATTCAAATAACAAGTCGTATTAATTTCTGCACAAAAAACATGTCTGTGCTAAATCAACTTGATTATAAAACTTCGCCAATAAAGCAATGACGTACAGATTTTTTAACCCTATCGCCGCTGGTTGATTAATTTTAAAATTTAATTTCACCGGCTTTTACGTACACATAAAACATGGAATCTCCCGTATGTCATAAATCATACCTGCCTACGAACAACATATTTACTTTTATATTCATTGGACACCTAAGGAGAAAAATCAGCCTAAGAAGGTATATATAGCGCACTACTACTTAAGCTTCGTCAAAGAATGAGTGTCTAAACAGCTTCTTCATTATAATATTAACTCTATCTTCGACCATTTCTTTTTTTTTTTTCAAGTGAGATAAGTTTCATTGTAATAAGCTATCCGTAAAAAATCTCGTAATACAGAATACTGGCTTATCCTTCAGACTCTACAACTTTCTGGATCAGTGTTTAATAAATTCATTCCAGTATATGAAGCTTTTTAATATGTGAAACACTAAAAACGATGATATGCATATGTATAATCAAATATCCCATTATTCAGTTGAATGTTTTTTATGTTTATTTTTTAACCACGGCCGGAAGAAGAGGAGTATCATAAGTTATCATATAAGTATCACAAGTCGGCTTGTGTGTGTCCTTGGCATTGTAACTCTTAAACGAATGGATCGATATCCATGCAGATTTTTTGAATCAAGATGATATTTAAAACTTTAAATAAAAAACTTTTTAAAACAAGCTTTTATTTAAATGCTCTAAAAAGAAGAATATAATGTTTTTCTTTAAAAATATTAAGTATGAACTTACAACCTCATTATACACAACTTGTATGACCATAAAAAATAAATCTACATTTAAATAAAAGCTAGTTTTAAAAAAGTTTTTTTATTTTAATTTATTTTGCACTTTTTAGCTATCGCTATTTTACTGGTTGGCGTTTCTTATTCCGTTCATCTCTTTCCAGACATGATTGTCGCAAGGTCGTTTGCCGGTTAACTTCGAACAATCCCGTTCTTCATCAAGGAGGCCTTTTTATCATTTTACCCTATTTGCCGAGCATTCCAGCCCTCCGTTTTTTATGACTTTGAAAAGCAAACAAGCAGACGGATTACCTGATGGTAAAAATTCACGTCACCTAGAGACAAGGTGATAATGGTGCGTTGCCAACCATAGGCCGGGATATAAGGTTTCGAGCATAAGTAAGTTTACCGTCTACCTTAAACACCGAACCGGAACACGTCAACGGCAAGCGCTGACGTTATTGCGGTAAGAATAGGTACCAACCAAGGTAGTACCAATCCGGGCGAGTCGCTGCGAAATTCTACCACCTAGTCAGATGGCACGGTGTTAATAACAGCAAGCCTGTGTTCGCCTTTTGCGAGCTCCCTAGTACAGGAAGGTATATGGTCTATTCTGCAAAGGAACCTGGACCGACACAGGGTAAAACCGTTTTAAAGGATAAAAGCTAATTTACAACAGGATTCCCTACCTACTCCTAGAAAAGTTGCAGATCAATGCTGATGACGACCATCCCTTCAAATGACACAAATCAAAGTTAATCAATCAATCGATGTTACTGGCTTTAAAAATGTTTCAAAAAAAATATATTTTTTTGAAAATTAATTATAGAAAAGCACAAAAAACTAATTATACACCATATTGTATTTAAGTAATGTCACATTATTTTCTTATTAGTTTCGGCAAACCCCTTCCATTGAAACCCATCTTGTTGAAATACATAAAAAATAACTATTCCTCCATTTCGGATGGTCCGCCATATTAAATTTATCATGACGTCACCACAGTATAAAGAATTCTACCTACCAGTAGTCCAACTCCTTTGTTCTTGAATTCATGCCGACATTTTATATACCTACTCACGGCAAGTCAGTCAAGGGTCAGGGTTGTCAAATAATAACATTTTAAACATTTCATCTAAAAGTTTTATTTTAAAATGGCAAACAAAAAAATGTGAAGTTAATAATGAAACCGATGATGGTCTTGCTGAAGTTTCGTCCACAAAATTTTCATCCACAGTGGACGAAACGACACCTTTTATTTAATGATTTTTTTCACCGACGATTCGTTCACTATCAAATTATTGAAGTTGTTTAGTACAGTCAGATGAAAAAGTTGTATACTAATGAACAATATAATAACAAAAAAAACATAATATATATGTGACAACAGCTACATTGATTTGGCATTACCTACATACTATTTTTAATCACAGATGTAATCAATTTGAGTTTGTTTTACCCACTTTAACTTTATACTAATTACTATTATGTTTCACCTTTGTGCACCTAAGTTATATATTATTATAAGTAAAAAGTGTGTATTTTTTTGTAAATTTTGGTGCATAATAAAGTGTATTCATTCATTAATTCATGTTATGTG